>VDFB02303390.1:0-23069 GCA_007258455.2 Sequoia sempervirens
CCTGACCACATAAGTATGAATCACTAGTAGTCCATGTTATTCCATCCTTTACCCATGGGTTATAAACATCAAGGAATAGGTTTGCACTATGAACCAACAAGTGTGGCTCTCATATGTGGGGGAGTAGGCCACGGTCAACATCCATGGGAAGATTACAATGATTTGACATAGATCCTTTATCAGGATTAGGGACAACACCCTAAGCTCGTAATCTCCTGATGGTAGACCATGTGCCTCTTAACCCCTATTTACACTAGCTGGCATCACACTCCCATTAGGGGGGAACCAAACGCTAGGGGTACACATTTAACACAGAAATAAAACTAACACAAAGGAGCACATCACATTTCATTTAATAGACACACGTATGTACTTAACACATTTATTTTAACTCACAACTAGCTAGCTTACATAAAGGCCATCACAAAGGGTACATATAGGGGATCATACTAGATGTCCACCACCCTTATCCCAAGTCAGATACCCTGTATCTCATACTTGGGGCACAACACATTTACTGGTTTTCACTTCACATACCATAACATAATACACTTTATGAAATCCACCATATTGTAGAACAAAATCAATTCACAGTTTACATACCATCCTTTTTCTTTTAACACTATTCACTTTGCTTCTTAATTTTGTACATATCTACTCACTTTGCATTCATGAAATGATCCACTAGTTGATGTACAAATGTAGCTTATGGATATTACTCCATCTTCCTAAATTTTAACAATACATGATGCACCACACTTACTATCTTACTAAGTTAGTGTTTGACATCTCATGTAGGATCAAGATTGGTTCTCTATGTTTATCCATACCAATCTTCCTCTTTCATTCAACCATGTTTTTTTTTTTTTTTCTATGTTCACTAACATATCCATATGGGTGATTTCATTATAATTTTTGCAACATGCTAAAGAATGTTTTCTACTCAACAAGGAAGATAATTCAACCATTTTCTTTTGAATCATAGTAATATGAGATAAGAAAGCACACTCAATTCATAGAACACACAATAAATCATGGATTAGTAATTTTCACAACTCATTAATCTATATATATATATATTTTTAAAAAAAATCTTGCATTTTGCTACCTAAGGTTGACTCATTTAATCACATGTTATAATCGTCATTTTTATAGTCAGTTATTTCTACTTCATAAGGTTCAAGGACATGCGATAAGTAACAATTCCTACATTTAAATTTTCTCCATTGTATTTCTCTGACACACACACATATAAATATTTTTCTCGAAAGTACTAGGCATTGGTATAGATATGCACAACATTAGTTGGGAGTCTTCCATAACACTTTTCATGTCCATGATGATACCATTTAGTTTCTCAATCACTTAGTTCACTAAAACTTTTACATAATTCCTCACCAGATTTATAAATTCAAACAATTGATTCTTTATTTCTAGTGACATGTACACAACCTTAAAGGTCAACACCTAATTGAATATGTTATTACTCCTCATAAGACATGTATACTTTCTTATTTTGGAATCAATAGGTCTTTGGCTCTTAGATCATTTATAAGGAAGGTAGTAATAGCATGTGTTTCAGAGAATATTATAACTTCAAACTCATATTTAGATATGGTCCCTTGATCACAAAGGTTTTATGTTTAATTTGCAAGACGAAAATTATTTATACAATATCTATTTATCAATTTTCTCTAATCTTTACTTAGTTGTATCTTTCAACACATTCTCAACTATGACTTGAATCATGTTCTTTCATTTGATATTTTAGTCTATACATAAAAGAACTCAAAGTTTTAGTAGTTGTTATAGTTCCACTAAATTCACTAGGTCTCAATTTACTTGCAAAAGTGTTAGAATAACATAAGGTTTCACCAATTAATTCAAGGTATTATATGGTTTTGACCACTTTTCAAAATTGGATTTACTATGTATTGCCGAGCTTTGATTCTTAGTTGATGCCATCATGCATGAAATTCTCTCTTACCAACCATAAAGTGAATTGTTTGTTGCTTCATGAGATTAACCCTTATACACTTATATGTAAATCAAGATCTTTGGGTAATAGAATAGGGCCTAGAAATTCCATGGTCAAGGTGTACAATAATCTTATTTCATGTGTTTATAAATACCAATTTGTATACAAGTCCTAAATTTCGTTTTGTCAAACAGCCTACACCCTAAAGGTTTAGTTTCAATCTTTGTCAAGAGTTTAAATCTAACTATATGATTGCTCAAGTTCCTCATAATACACAATTCAAGGGTTTTCTATTATTCCATTCTTGTTGTCAAAATGATTTAATCAATTTAAGGGTTTAGAGATCTAACCTTATATGACCACAACCTTTAACACATTAATCCCCCTTAGAGGTTCATATAGTTTTCTTCCTCTTCAAAAGTATAACTTTCTTTAAATGCATTAAGGTTCTTATAAGAAAATATGTTTCTCCCAGAACAACCATAACTTCAAGAAGTAGCACTACAATTGTATTTTATAGTTATAGACATAGGAAGCCAACAAAATAATGCTTCTTTAATACTACACATCATGATGTCTTTTAACACTATTTATGCACTTTATAAAAAGACTATGTTTCAAAACTCAACTATACCATTTCAAGGTTTAAGAAAGTTAAATGCCGAAAAACTAGATTAATGTCATAACCCTTGTTAGATAGACTAAGTACTCCACCTTCCTAACTTAAATCAAGGGAACCTATTTTGTCTGATTAATTATTAAAGATCAAATGTTTTCAATTAAAAATCAATTTGAACCATGGAATTTGTTCAATCTTTGACCATTAGGTACATCACAACTCTAACTAGATTGGGTAATAACCACTATATTTCTCTTTTTCTATGCAAGGTAAGTTATCTACGATTTTCATTACAATATTTTATTTTAGCTAACACAAGGAGGTTTGTACATTTATCCACACACACACAACTCTTAATGCCCAAACTAGACCCAGAGTTCCTTAGAGTTGCAACCTGGCTCTGATACCAAAATGTCATGCCTAAAATTTTTGACAAGAAAACTCACATAATTTTTTTTTTAACATAGGTTTTCACCCCTACACGATCCCAACAAGCCAACGTCGTACACCACAATTGGTAAGGCCTTATACTATTAGACATGATTATCATGATTAATGCTGTCATGCCCAGATTTTTTTTTGAGAACAAGCATTAAGCTAACTACCATTGCAATTGTCATAATGAGTTAACATGATTGCTAACGTCACTCCCAATAAAATTATCCTTAAGCTTGCACCTTTGCCCTCCTATCTTACTAAGATGATAAATTGTGTTGTCTAGGTTGAATTAGTTTGCTTAGTGATTAACAAACCTAATATAATTAATCTGGTACTTACGTGAGGCGGTAACGAGAAACTCAAGGACAAAGTCTATTAACTAGGCGAAGTTGCTCTACGACACAATGACTATCATGCCTTAAAATTACACATAAGGCAAAACATAACTAACGAGTTATTTTGTAATGAACCATATAAACACTATTATAAGTCGACTCGTCATCATTTGCAAAACTTTTATCACCACCATTCATCACTAGTATAACTCATAAAGACGATAGTAAACACGATAATAAATTCTAAAATTTATTAATTATTGTTCATGTATAAATGTTATATACATATTTAAATTTATGTTTAGCTATTATTTATTTAATTACTTATTTTATTTCATATTAATATATTATGACATCATGATTAAAACTCATAATTAATAATTTTTAACATAAATATATACATATATATTACCTTTAAATACTATTTTTCACTTTATAAGAGGAAATCATAAATCAATATTATTAACCTAACTTTCCAGATTTAAATGAGATAACATGGTTATTTAGATTCTAAAAGATGAACATACATATTTTTAAACTAAAGAAAAAGTAAATATTTCTTACTAAGTTTCTATTAAGAGAGAATTTGGTTTTCTTTTTTATTTTTATTGTAATGTTTTTTTGTAAGAGTAAGGGAATATAGGGACACGTAGAGTATACTACTCAAGGCTTTTTAGCATAAATGAAAATAGAGAAGACTTACTCCATCACTACTTTTCTTACATTCTTTCATGTTACATTTACTGTATTTTTAAGCACTCGTTTTTCCCTAAATACGTGCCCATCTATTCAAACAGGTTTGACAAAAAGAAAGTCTTTCATTGGGTATCCATATTAAATTTGTATAAGAGGGAATCATTTTAAGTTTTATCCATAAAAGCACAATCATAGAGTAACTAACACAGGTCTAATCATTTTATGCATGTTTAAGCATCAAGCAGACCAGTCTTCAGCTTTAGCCACCGCCCTAACATTTTTTTTTTTTGGTATTGTTTACGATTGTTCACCAAACTATTTACTATTAGATCCGAATAGAATGTAAATGAATATTGTGTGAAATCCATACCGGCGTGTATTGTTTTCTTTTTCCATTGTTGGTCATGTTTGAGAGTGTCGGTATAGCCGTAGTAGCTCTTGTTAAACTTGAGTTCATCTGTTAAATGAGTCACAGTCGTTGGAGTGAAAAAGATATGATATTAATTGTGTGAACAGTGTGTGTTTAATTCCTTCTGCATGCTTTATTTCATAGAGACTAGTAGATTATTTATTTCTTAATTGGTGCGAAAGAGTATACGTTTAAACGGTTGCTTAAATTCTACACCTTCGCCTCATTTTTTTTAATTTACATTCTCATTTATACTCAAGTTAGTGGAAACACTATTAACATTAATTGCATTCCAACTAAAATTCCAACTCCATTAGACATAATGACGTTAGTACCTACACAACCGAATCTAATGAATCTATCCCTGGCGTCAATTTGAACTCTACTATGCTAGTGTGGAACCTTTACTTTAGAGAGTGCAATCGTTTATTTCCTTCCCAACCCACTAACTGATTGACGACCGATGGTTTATACTTGTTGATGTATCTACCATAACTCCCTCATCCATCCTAAAATAAATATTTTCGGGCATGCTTTACAAGAGTCCTAAATTGGAAGTATAAGGGTGGTTTCTCAGACAACTATTGTGACAATAGCTTGCTGCTCTGTTATAATGGAACCCAATCGCCTTGCAGTCATTCACCTGTACAAAATTATTGGTTGGTGCTTGACAAACAAGAGGCCTTAACTCTTAGGGAAACCAATATCCAGTCGAATAAACTCCTCCTCAAGGTTTATTCATGTCCATTCTCTTTCGTTTATCTTCCCAATGTTTTGTTTATTCCTTTCCAAACAGTTCTGGTACTCTCTATGTGTTCCTTCAAGTTGCTCTTCTAATTCATTTACTCTTGACATAAATGTTGGCTTCTAGCAGGGGTACGCCCATCTAAATTGATGTCTTCTGATTTAATTTAGCAAGGGAATTGTATAGGTCAATGATGATAAGATGTCTCTCATGACGCAGGAGGTAGTAGGTTAACGCAACATTTATTTCGCTTGAGGCATTTTACAATATCCCCGCCTAACTGGTGACCCCAAAACTTGTTGGTGGTGGTAGGTGATTTATGGCACGCATGGCCCCGCAAGATAGGGCTAGATTTTCTCTGACTAAGGCAACATCTACACTCAACGTCCGACCCATCCTTCAATGTTTCCTGTCAATCCATCAAAGATATACTCTGGCACCCTACAAAGCATTAGAGTAACGAGGTTCTGATGAGATCAACATCTAGCTACCAAGAAGATCGATGCAAATGAAAATAAATATCGATTTGCGAACCATTCGTTTCATACGATAATGACTGATCTATTATTTATTTATTTATTTTTGCAGGTCGACTCTATGCTACCGGCGAACCTAGGCTCGGTTTCCCATTGAACATTAACTCACCTTTAACAAAGAATAGACGTCGTACTCCATGTTTGGAAGGGTGCGCAGTTGGCAGGACTGAAATGATATGTCAAACAAGAGGCTTCCTAGAGAGGTATTCCTTTTGATCGCTTTTCTTAGCAAGGTACTGAAGACTCAGTGAAATGCAAGTGACGGATCACCAAGCAGATTAGCCATTTGTTAGTAACAATTACAACGGCTGTTGATGGAGGAAAGATGAGCCATGCTCGTGGCAGGTCCAAGCATTCAATGCATATATCATATTTTCATAACAGTCTTATTTTTTTGAAACTAGACATTAGAGCAAGCATTTGAATGAAATCTACAAGCTGGGGTTACTAGGGTTGGCTTGCGAGGTAGAGAGGCCAATCGTCCCTTTTGTTTTCCCCTATTCCTTTCTCTCTCTCTTTTTTTTTTTTTTTTTGGCCATGGTAACTACCCTTCATACCTATGCATGATCTTTGTCAGGATCTAAGTGTGCAGAAAAAGGGCGAGGGTGGCAATTTAGAGGTTAGGCTGCACTCCATGACGGGGCTTGTGGCATACTGCAATGGGTCACGCCCCTTCCCTGTGTTTCTTTATTTATTTATTTATTTGTTTGTTTGTTTTATTCATTTCTATATTTATATTTCCCACCAAAAGAGTGAGCTGTATTATTGACGTTAATGTCGACCATTGAGCTAACAAGAAATTCTCATCTGGTAAGTTCTCTGTAATAGTAGTTTCTTCCAGAGAATTCATGATAACAGTCTAAAACAGTAAGGGTGTTTTAGATATTCAATCTTTCCCCTTCATATTTTAGGTTCAAGTGTGATGTTTTTCTACAATTTCTCAATTATCTTTGAGCACAAATTAGTACAATAGTTCTTTTAGGATGTACACCCTTTCTTTACACCAACAGAAAACACCATAACTGTTATTCAAATAGGAGCATGAATTTTAGTAGCACAAAGAGGTGTGAGACTTTCCAATAAAACTAAGTTATTTGTTCCCCCTTCCCTTGAGATATTGATTGTCATTCAGCAGTATCTGAGTGAAATGGTTAGATTAACTTGGTAATGAAATAGAACAACCTAGAGTCTTATTTACATCATGCTTTGTTTATACAATTATAAACGAACTTGCATAAGAATCTTGAATACAATAGATTTATTGATATCTATCTTTTGTTTCAAACAAAACGGAGTTCTATGTATGCTTTCCTTACATTATTTTAAAAGGAGCTAGGAGTTTTGATAGCTTCATACAAATCAATCAGCAACTTTCTTTTGTTTGTCCAAAGAAAATTTTGTAAAGATTACACAGAAAAAGAATAAGACTTTCTTTCTTTCTTTTATTTATTGAACATATATGAAATTCACTTCTTCAACTTAATATTGCAATAATATTGAGGAAATAATGAATTTTTTTCTTTATAATCAATACACAAAGGCTTGCTCTCCACCCTACCGTAATGGCGTCATGGAGCCTCGTGGGCTCTAGCCATACCCCCGAGCAAGGAATGATTTTGGCCCAAGATGATATATGGAGTTTATTCAACATTTACATAGAATAAGAATAGCACACCACCAAATTACATGCTTACAAGTTCCCCCAGTTACCATATTCTACAATGAACCATGCAAACATGTCACCTTCTAACAACACTAACAAAAGAGGATGAAAATAGAGGACTTATCTTTTCTTCCTCAATGAGGGGCTTAATCCCTTTCTACTATCCTTTCTTCTCCAAGCCAAACCATCATGTTCGCTCTCTACCATCTCCATTAGAGTTCTCCAAGAGGAGAAGTGGGCAATGCCCAAATCTTCCATCTTCTTGAGATATATAGGAATCCTCCAAACCTACACTCTTTCCCACAAGTGCTCACACATGTGTGAGTCTTGTGCCAATTCCAAGAACTTTTGGGGAGTAGAAGGTTGAGAGTGACAAGTCACTCTTCCCAAGCCCCAACACTTTTTGAATTCGCCACATTCATGAATGAGGACTTTTGAGGGGTCTTTTCACACTCTAAGGACAAGTTCACATGTCAAAAAGGTTCCAAACCCATAAGTATAGGTCCTAGAGGTCTATTCTTGATCAAAAACCAAGGAAATTGACTCAATAATCCCTTTTTAAAACCTACACAAGAATCCATACGAATTTTGATCCTAACCAAGGGTTCCAACCCCAACCAAACTCACATCACATGTCCTACAATTGGATTCTACTCAAACATAATCACCTAATAAAAAATATAACCTCAAACCCTTCTAAGTCAAATAGGATACACTTAGAACTTCCCAAAGATATATTTGATTTGATTCCAATATTTATCCGTCCTCCTATTTGCATAATTGATTCCTTAGCCCTCCAATACATTTACTCTACTTACTTTTAGGTCTTGGATGGAGTTAAATTTATGTCCTCAACAAGAAGTCTTTTGATTTGCACTTGATAGTTATCCCTTCTCATGCTAGCACCGTTATCTTCCCGCACATTACCAATATGATCATAAGTAATAATCATTTATCACTTTAATCTATTAGCTGAATATTCTAAACTTTAAAATAATCCATTTAAATTTCAATTTGTATTCCACAATATACAAGTACATTCCACCTTCATGGTAGTGACCATAAAACATAATGTCAAAATAAAATGCAAGGATATTTCCCATAGATAACCTTATTTATCATCCAACATATGTATAATTATTACTTCAAGAAAAACATATAAAAAATTAGGTGGATATTATGTACATACAAGGCGGGGTCTTACATCCCCCTCCCCTTAGCTTAGACTTCCTCCTGGAAGTCGTTAAGGTTTGAAAACATAATCTCAATATAAGAACAATTATATCAAACTTACTAATTACTTTTACTTTCTTGATGGAGGAATCGAAACATTTAGCTATATGCGCATATTAGAGGCAAATCTCTTCCATGAATTAAATATTTAAATACTTAGAACAAAATTTATTGTACTGGAACATTTATTTGATATATGATTAATTTAACAAGTGCTATCAACAATCCATGTAGCTCTAATTTATTAACAATGTAATCGACTTCAATCAAATTATGCAAAACTATATATCTAAATGAATTCATAACCTTTTATACATCTCCAAAATTTCTTTGCATCATAAACATCACTCATGTTGTTAGAAAGTATTTTTGTTTCATTGACCAATCATGTCTCATAATTATTAGCTTCACATTTTGTCAAAATATATGCTTAAGAGAACATTTTACCTTGTAATTATGGCACTCATACCATGTCTCAAATAATATAAACTTTGCATCACATGTTACTATTTTTCTCACATAGCTCACAGGTATGCCGCATCACATTTATTTGTAATTTTTGCATGTACACACAACAATAGCAAGGATGCTCTTCCCAAATGGGTGGGCCTGTCCTCATACAAAGGGTGCTCTTCCCAATGGGTGCGCCTATCCTCATACAGTCACATAATTTACAACACAAGGCTCACATAATGGGGTTTACAAGGATGGATATTCTTGGATACCACTCGAGGCCCTTCTCTAAGGACTCCTCCATATAGATAAGAATAATCATAGAATGAGGGAAGAATGGATTAATGACCGTCCCATACTAGTCCCATTCACAACCCCTTTCAAAATAATTCCCCAACACATCTACTCCCCTATACGACCTGCCAGGGAACCCCCCCAGGATATGGCAGTTTACAAATTCCACATTACACCACACATGCCAACAAATTTGCAACCAAGGAGAAAGCCTCAAATTGAATAACACAAGATCATAAACCAAAGTTTCAATAAAACTCCCAAGAGGGAACTACAAATTCAAGAGAAACAAATTAAAGATAAATTGTAGCTACATTACAACATTCCAATCATAAGTCAAAGGCGAAATTAAACAAGTCCTTGAGGCAAATCGGACTATATAACAACTTCCAAATGGCTAAATAGCCTAAGTACATAAATGTAAAATTACACATTGCTGGCACATAATAAAATAAAACATCAATCAAGAATTATAAATAATTCATATTTCAACAATAAAATTTGCACATTATAAGCACCACGTGACTTAATAAGCCACCTAAGGGGAGGAGGGGAATGGTGGTTCTCTAACCACATCATAAGTATTATAGCATGCAATAACTGGTGGTCCCTGACCACATAAATATGAATAACGGGTGGTCCCCGACCACATTAATATACATCACTGGTGGTCCCTGACCACATAAACATGAAGCACTGGTGGTCCTTGACCACATAAGTATGAATCACTAGTAGTCCATGTTATTCCATCCTTTACCCATGGGTTATAAACATCAAGGAATAGGTTTGCACTATGAACCAACAAGTGTGGCTCTCATATGTGGGGGAGTAGGCCACGGTCAACATCCATGGGAAGATTACAATGATTTGACATAGATCCTTTATCAGGATTAGGGACAACACCCTAAGCTCGTAATCTCCTGATGGTAGACCATGTGCCTCTTAACCCCTATTTACACTAGCTGGCATCACACTCCCATTAGGGGGGAACCAAACGCTAGGGGTACACATTTAACACAGAAATAAAACTAGCACAAAGGAGCACATCACATTTCATTTAATAGACACACGTATGTACTTAACACATTTATTTTAACTCACAACTAGCTAGCTTACATAAAGGCCATCAAAAAGGGTGCATATAGGGGATCATAATAGATGTCCACCACCCTTATCCCAAGTCAGATACCCTGTATCTCATACTTGGGGCACAACACATTTACTGGTTTTCACTTCACATACCATAACATAATACACTTTATGAAATCCACCATATTGTAGAACAAAATCAATTCACAGTTTACATACCATCCTTTTTCTTTTAACACTATTCACTTTGCTTCTTAATTTTGTACATATCTACTCACTTTGCATTCATGAAATGATCCACTAGTTGATGTACAAATGTAGCTTATGGATATTACTCCATCTTCCTAAATTTTAACAATACATGATGCACCACACTTACTATCTTACTAAGTTAGTGTTTGACATCTCATGTAGGATCAAGATTGGTTCTCTATGTTTATCCATACCAATCTTCCTCTTTCATTCAACCATGTTTTTTTTTTTTTTTCTATGTTCACTAACATATCCATATGGGTGATTTCATTATAATTTTTGCAACATGCTAAAGAATGTTTTCTACTCAACAAGGAAGATAATTCAACCATTTTCTTTTGAATCATAGTAATATGAGATAAGAAAGCACACTCAATTCATAGAACACACAATAAATCATGGATTAGTAATTTTCACAACTCATTAATCTATATATATATATATTTTTAAAAAAAATCTTGCATTTTGCTACCTAAGGTTGACTCATTTAATCACATGTTATAATCGTCATTTTTATAGTCAGTTATTTCTACTTCATAAGGTTCAAGGACATGCGATAAGTAACAATTCCTACATTTAAATTTTCTCCATTGTATTTCTCTGACACACACACATATAAATATTTTTCTCGAAAGTACTAGGCATTGGTATAGATATGCACAACATTAGTTGGGAGTCTTCCATAACACTTTTCATGTCCATGATGATACCATTTAGTTTCTCAATCACTTAGTTCACTAAAACTTTTACATAATTCCTCACCAGATTTATAAATTCAAACAATTGATTCTTTATTTCTAGTGACATGTACACAACCTTAAAGGTCAACACCTAATTGAATATGTTATTACTCCTCATAAGACATGTATACTTTCTTATTTTGGAATCAATAGGTCTTTGGCTCTTAGATCATTTATAAGGAAGGTAGTAATAGCATGTGTTTCAGAGAATATTATAACTTCAAACTCATATTTAGATATGGTCCCTTGATCACAAAGGTTTTATGTTTAATTTGCAAGACGAAAATTATTTATACAATATCTATTTATCAATTTTCTCTAATCTTTACTTAGTTGTATCTTTCAACACATTCTCAACTATGACTTGAATCATGTTCTTTCATTTGATATTTTAGTCTATACATAAAAGAACTCAAAGTTTTAGTAGTTGTTATAGTTCCACTAAATTCACTAGGTCTCAATTTACTTGCAAAAGTGTTAGAATAACATAAGGTTTCACCAATTAATTCAAGGTATTATATGGTTTTGACCACTTTTCAAAATTGGATTTACTATGTATTGCCGAGCTTTGATTCTTAGTTGATGCCATCATGCATGAAATTCTCTCTTACCAACCATAAAGTGAATTGTTTGTTGCTTCATGAGATTAACCCTTATACACTTATATGTAAATCAAGATCTTTGGGTAATAGAATAGGGCCTAGAAATTCCATGGTCAAGGTGTACAATAATCTTATTTCATGTGTTTATAAATACCAATTTGTATACAAGTCCTAAATTTCGTTTTGTCAAACAGCCTACACCCTAAAGGTTTAGTTTCAATCTTTGTCAAGAGTTTAAATCTAACTATATGATTGCTCAAGTTCCTCATAATACACAATTCAAGGGTTTTCTATTATTCCATTCTTGTTGTCAAAATGATTTAATCAATTTAAGGGTTTAGAGATCTAACCTTATATGACCACAACCTTTAACACATTAATCCCCCTTAGAGGTTCATATAGTTTTCTTCCTCTTCAAAAGTATAACTTTCTTTAAATGCATTAAGGTTCTTATAAGAAAATATGTTTCTCCCAGAACAACCATAACTTCAAGAAGTAGCACTACAATTGTATTTTATAGTTATAGACATAGGAAGCCAACAAAATAATGCTTCTTTAATACTACACATCATGATGTCTTTTAACACTATTTATGCACTTTATAAAAAGACTATGTTTCAAAACTCAACTATACCATTTCAAGGTTTAAGAAAGTTAAATGCCGAAAAACTAGATTAATGTCATAACCCTTGTTAGATAGACTAAGTACTCCACCTTCCTAACTTAAATCAAGGGAACCTATTTTGTCTGATTAATTATTAAAGATCAAATGTTTTCAATTAAAAATCAATTTGAACCATGGAATTTGTTCAATCTTTGACCATTAGGTACATCACAACTCTAACTAGATTGGGTAATAACCACTATATTTCTCTTTTTCTATGCAAGGTAAGTTATCTACGATTTTCATTACAATATTTTATTTTAGCTAACACAAGGAGGTTTGTACATTTATCCACACACACACAACTCTTAATGCCCAAACTAGACCCAGAGTTCCTTAGAGTTGCAACCTGGCTCTGATACCAAAATGTCATGCCTAAAATTTTTGACAAGAAAACTCACATAATTTTTTTTTTAACATAGGTTTTCACCCCTACACGATCCCAACAAGCCAACGTCGTACACCACAATTGGTAAGGCCTTATACTATTAGACATGATTATCATGATTAATGCTGTCATGCCCAGATTTTTTTTTGAGAACAAGCATTAAGCTAACTACCATTGCAATTGTCATAATGAGTTAACATGATTGCTAACGTCACTCCCAATAAAATTATCCTTAAGCTTGCACCTTTGCCCTCCTATCTTACTAAGATGATAAATTGTGTTGTCTAGGTTGAATTAGTTTGCTTAGTGATTAACAAACCTAATATAATTAATCTGGTACTTACGTGAGGCGGTAACGAGAAACTCAAGGACAAAGTCTATTAACTAGGCGAAGTTGCTCTACGACACAATGACTATCGTGCCTTAAAATTACACATAAGGCAAAACATAACTAACGAGTTATTTTGTAATGAACCATATAAACACTATTATAAGTCGACTCGTCATCATTTGCAAAACTTTTATCACCACCATTCATCACTAGTATAACTCATAAAGACGATAGTAAACACGATAATAAATTCTAAAATTTATTAATTATTGTTCATGTATAAATGTTATATACATATTTAAATTTATGTTTAGCTATTATTTATTTAATTACTTATTTTATTTCATATTAATATATTATGACATCATGATTAAAACTCATAATTAATAATTTTTAACATAAATATATACATATATATTACCTTTAAATACTATTTTTCACTTTATAAGAGGAAATCATAAATCAATATTATTAACCTAACTTTCCAGATTTAAATGAGATAACATGGTTATTTAGATTCTAAAAGATGAACATACATATTTTTAAACTAAAGAAAAAGTAAATATTTCTTACTAAGTTTCTATTAAGAGAGAATTTGGTTTTCTTTTTTATTTTTATTGTAATGTTTTTTTGTAAGAGTAAGGGAATATACGGACACGTAGAGTATACTACTCAAGGCTTTTTAGCATAAATGAAAATAGAGAAGACTTACTCCATCACTACTTTTCTTACATTCTTTCATGTTACATTTACTGTATTTTTAAGCACTCGTTTTTCCCTAAATACGTGCCCATCTATTCAAACAGGTTTGACAAAAAGAAAGTCTTTCATTGGGTATCCATATTAAATTTGTATAAGAGGGAATCATTTTAAGTTTTATCCATAAAAGCACAATCATAGAGTAACTAACACAGGTCTAATCATTTTATGCATGTTTAAGCATCAAGCAGACCAGTCTTCAGCTTTAGCCACCGCCCTAACATTTTTTTTTTTTGGTATTGTTTACGATTGTTCACCAAACTATTTACTATTAGATCCGAATAGAATGTAAATGAATATTGTGTGAAATCCATACCGGCGTGTATTGTTTTCTTTTTCCATTGTTGGTCATGTTTGAGAGTGTCGGTATAGCCGTAGTAGCTCTTGTTAAACTTGAGTTCATCTGTTAAATGAGTCACAGTCGTTGGAGTGAAAAAGATATGATATTAATTGTGTGAACAGTGTGTGTTTAATTCCTTCTGCATGCTTTATTTCATAGAGACTAGTAGATTATTTATTTCTTAATTGGTGCGAAAGAGTATACGTTTAAACGGTTGCTTAAATTCTACACCTTCGCCTCATTTTTTTTAATTTACATTCTCATTTATACTCAAGTTAGTGGAAACACTATTAACATTAATTGCATTCCAACTAAAATTCCAACTCCATTAGACATAATGACGTTAGTACCTACACAACCGAATCTAATGAATCTATCCCTGGCGTCAATTTGAACTCTACTATGCTAGTGTGGAACCTTTACTTTAGAGAGTGCAATCGTTTATTTCCTTCCCAACCCACTAACTGATTGACGACCGATGGTTTATACTTGTTGATGTATCTACCATAACTCCCTCATCCATCCTAAAATAAATATTTTCGGGCATGCTTTACAAGAGTCCTAAATTGGAAGTATAAGGGTGGTTTCTCAGACAACTATTGTGACAATAGCTTGCTGCTCTGTTATAATGGAACCCAATCGCCTTGCAGTCATTCACCTGTACAAAATTATTGGTTGGTGCTTGACAAACAAGAGGCCTTAACTCTTAGGGAAACCAATATCCAGTCGAATAAACTCCTCCTCAAGGTTTATTCATGTCCATTCTCTTTCGTTTATCTTCCCAATGTTTTGTTTATTCCTTTCCAAACAGTTCTGGTACTCTCTATGTGTTCCTTCAAGTTGCTCTTCTAATTCATTTACTCTTGACATAAATGTTGGCTTCTAGCAGGGGTACGCCCATCTAAATTGATGTCTTCTGATTTAATTTAGCAAGGGAATTGTATAGGTCAATGATGATAAGATGTCTCTCATGACGCAGGAGGTAGTAGGTTAACGCAACATTTATTTCGCTTGAGGCATTTTACAATATCCCCGCCTAACTGGTGACCCCAAAACTTGTTGGTGGTGGTAGGTGATTTATGGCACGCATGGCCCCGCAAGATAGGGCTAGATTTTCTCTGACTAAGGCAACATCTACACTCAACGTCCGACCCATCCTTCAATGTTTCCTGTCAATCCATCAAAGATATACTCTGGCACCCTACAAAGCATTAGAGTAACGAGGTTCTGATGAGATCAACATCTAGCTACCAAGAAGATCGATGCAAATGAAAATAAATATCGATTTGCGAACCATTCGTTTCATACGATAATGACTGATCTATTATTTATTTATTTATTTTTGCAGGTCGACTCTATGCTACCGGCGAACCTAGGCTCGGTTTCCCATTGAACATTAACTCACCTTTAACAAAGAATAGACGTCGTACTCCATGTTTGGAAGGGTGCGCAGTTGGCAGGACTGAAATGATATGTCAAACAAGAGGCTTCCTAGAGAGGTATTCCTTTTGATCGCTTTTCTTAGCAAGGTACTGAAGACTCAGTGAAATGCAAGTGACGGATCACCAAGCAGATTAGCCATTTGTTAGTAACAATTACAACGGCTGTTGATGGAGGAAAGATGAGCCATGCTCGTGGCAGGTCCAAGCATTCAATGCATATATCATATTTTCATAACAGTCTTATTTTTTTGAAACTAGACATTAGAGCAAGCATTTGAATGAAATCTACAAGCTGGGGTTACTAGGGTTGGCTTGCGAGGTAGAGAGGCCAATCGTCCCTTTTGTTTTCCCCTATTCCTTTCTCTCTCTCTTTTTTTTTTTTTTTTTGGCCATGGTAACTACCCTTCATACCTATGCATGATCTTTGTCAGGATCTAAGTGTGCAGAAAAAGGGCGAGGGTGGCAATTTAGAGGTTAGGTCAAGACTCCATGATTCGGGCTTGTGGTATTACATCAGAATGGGTCACTTTCCCTGTGGTTTTCATTTATTTTTTGTTTGTTTGTTTTATTCTATTTCTATATTTCTATATTTCTACCAAAAGAGTGAGTCAGATTATTTGACGTGCTAATGTCGCACTACTGAGCTAACAAGAAATTTCATTCTGTAAGTTCTCCATAGTTTTTCCAGAGAATTATGATAACAAATGGCAAACAAAGTAGCGGTGTTTTAGATATTCAATCTTCCCTCTCATTTTAGGTTCAAGGTGATGTTTTTCTGCCAATTTCTAAATTATCTTTTGAGCAGCCTAGTATAGTTCTTTAGGATGCGGCCCTTTCTTTACACCAACAGTAAAACACCATAATCAAGTATTCAAATAGGAGCATGAATTTAGTAGCAATAAAGAGGTGTGAGACTTTCCAATAAAACTAAGTTATTTGTTCCCTTCCCTTGAGATATTGATTGTCATTCAAATAAAGATTCCGGAAAGTGAAATGGTTAGGATTAACTTGGTAATGAAATAGAACAACCTAGAGTCTTATTTACATCATGCTTTGTTTATACAATTATAAACGAACTTGCATAAGAATCTTGAATACAATAGATTTATTGATATCTATCTTTTGTTTCAAACAAAATGGAGTTCTATGTATGCTTTCCTTACATTATTTTAAAAGGAGCTAGGAGTTTTGATAGCTTCATACAAATCAATCAGCAACTTTCTTTTGTTTGTCCAAAGAAAATTTTGTAAAGATTACACAGAAAAAGAATAAGACTTTCTTTCTTTCTTTTATTTATTGAACATATATGAAATTCACTTCTTCAACTTAATATTGCAATAATATTGAGGAAATAATGAATTTTTTTCTTTATAATCAATACACAAAGGCTTTCTCTCCACCCTACCGTAATGGCGTCATGGAGCCTCGTGGGCTCTAGCCATACCCCCGAGCAAGGAATGATTTTGGCCCAAGATGATATATGGAGTTTATTCAACATTTACATAGAATAAGAATAGCACACCACCAAATTACATGCTTACAAGTTCCCCCAGTTACCATATTCTACAATGAACCATGCAAACATGTCACCTTCTAACAACACTAACAAAAGAGGATGAAAATAGAGGACTTATCTTTTCTTCCTCAATGAGGGCTTAATCCTTTCTAATATCCTTTTCTCCAAGCTGGTCCCACCCGTCCCTTGAGATATATAGGGAATCCTCCAAACCTACACTCTTTTCTCCTACAAGTGCTCACACATTTGTGAGTCTTGTGCCAATTCCAAGAACTTTTGGGGAGTAGAAGGTTGAGAGTGACAAGTCACTCTTCCCAAGCCCCAACACTTTTTGAATTCGCCACATTCATGAATGAGGACTTTTGAGGGGTCTTTTCACACTCTAAGGACAAGTTCACATGTCAAAAAGGTTCCAAACCCATAAGTATACGTCCTAGAGGTCTATTCTTGATCAAAAACCAAGGAAATTGACTCAATAATCCCTTTTTAAAACCTACACAAGAATCCATACGAATTTTGATCCTAACCAAGGGTTCCAACCCCAACCAAACTCACATCACATGTCCTACAATTGGATTCTACTCAAGCATAATTACCTAATAAAAAATATAACCTCAAACCCTTCTAAGTCAAATAGGATACACTTAGAACTTCCCAAAGATATATTTGATTTGATTCCAATATTTATCCGTCCTCCTATTTGCATATTTGATTCCTTAGCCCTCCAATACATTTACTCTACTTGCTTTTAGGTCTTGGATGGAGTTAAATTTATGTCCTCAACAAGAAGTCTTTTGATTTGCACTTGATAGTTATCCCTTCTCATGCTAGCACCGTTATCTTCCTGCACATTACCAATATGATCATAAGTAATAATCATTTATCACTTTAATCTATTAGCTGAATATTCTAAACTTTAAAATAATCCATTTAAATTTCAATTTGTATTCCACAATATACAAGTACATTCCACCTTCATGGTAGTGACCATAAAACATAATGTCAAAATAAAATGCAAGGATATTTCCCATAGATAACCTTATTTATCATCCAACATATGTATAATTATTACTTCAAGAAAAACATATAAAAAATTAGGTGGATATTATGTACATACAAGGCGGGGTCTTACACTTTCTTATTCAACACATGTACTTTAAATACAAAGATACACAAAGAAGAAAAATAATATGGGCCAATGGGCTCTCCACCCAACCATAGGACTGAGACTCAATCCACCCCCAAGCTAGGGTCACATAGCACTTCCACAAAATATTTTCCACATAGGATCCACAACCAAAGTGTAACATATAACATCCACATTACTAAACTTTCTAGATTAAAGCCACTAATCAGAAGGATTCCTAGACAAGTTTACACTTTACATACTTTGCATATCACAACATCTTACATTTATATTTCTTTATTTTAACACACAAAAAGGGTATAAATGAAATTAAACTAAGCAAGGAGGAAGAGTCGACCAATGCAAACCCCAACACACTACTTGCAACCAAACAAGATATTCAACATCAAATTTCACATAGATTTTTTTATAAGCAAGATCAATATGACAAAAACTCATTACAAATCAACAAAGATATATAACTAAATGGCTGTAGACCTCACCAATAAAGTTTTCTATCCAACTCGTGGAGGACTCTCTCCAAGCACTCTCTTTCATTGCTCCTCCCTCTTTACAAACATGGTAGGAACTCAAAAATGAAGAATGAAAACCAAACATGAACTGAAGAAAAATCTATAAATCCCAAAGAGAGAAAACCCCCTCCTCCACACAAATAGAGAGAATAAATGGAAGGGGAAAAGACAACCTCCTTTTCAACTTCCAACAACCCTTTCAACTCCAATTTTTGTCACTTTTCATAAGTGAGTAATTAGAGTGGGTTTTATGGAATAAAAATACCCCTACCCCAAAAACCTATCACCTAGGAAACCTTTTAAACAATTAAGACTACATAAGAACTTCATAAAACATAAAATAAGTGACCATAATAATAAAGCCACTCATTGGACTAATAAAATAACTCTCACATACACAACCCATACCACACAAAACAAGGTTAAACCACATGCCCATGACAAGAGTAATATTTCACAAGGATACAATAAAGGAAGTAGCTATGTGATCCCCTTATCAATGTTGGCCAATTTTTTACCTATTTACTCAGCCAAAAAAGTGTGTCAATATTACTCATGATTAATAATAATTAAAAAAATTACTTATGAATTAAAAATTACAAGAATAATATTCAACTAGAAATTTTAGATCCACTAATCTACACAGTAACACTCCTTACTCGTATGCTACTTGTTATAGAGTCAAGGAAAAATTGAGTGAATACTATCTCTTATCAAAATATCACCACTAATGTCAGTAGAATATTTAATTTATAATGCATACCACTATAAGTAACATTGAATATCAATAATTATCTTCATAATCACACCCACTCACATCTATAATATGTAATCACCAAACATAATGTAATCCACTTAAAATACATAATAATATTACCAATAATTGAGCATCTTGATCATTGCATATTTATGTAGATAAAGAATATAACTCTTCTAACTATCACAAGAATTCACAACAACTGTTAGATAGTATTAATCAAGAATATGCACATCTTCATGGTGTAACAACAACCATCACTCATGTTTACTATCCAACATGAAAGAAAAGATAATATATCATATAAACCATGAAAAACCAATAGGATCAATAAGGCCACAAGGGATAGGTTATTACATGTAACATTGTGTCTTTTCATTTTGCATCTATCATCTTGTAGAGTTGCATCCATGTTTTCATTACTCTCTACATTATTGTGTCATTTTATTCTTTCCTTTACTAATTTTTCTCTATATTGTTACATATCTAGCTGTTCGTGGAAGTGGAAACAAAAAAATTGGGGTTTGATTAAGGTGGACCTCAAAACAAAACCCAACACTTTTCTTGTTTTTCTCTGTGTAGGTGTAGGTTTGTTCGTTTGTAGTTAGTTGGAGAACTAGATTGTTTGTGAGTTGTATCTTTTCCTACTCTTTCCTTATCATTTTTAATGTAAGAGAGGTTGGGTACAACCCAAAACCCTCTCAAAACCCCTCAACAAAAACCACAAATCACTTCTTAAAACTATGCAAGAAATTGTAAACAACTTAGAAAAATCAATTGAAACATCAACATAATAAACTTCATTGCTTTGGAAATCTGATTACAATAGATTTTCAGTCTCAATGGACTAATGGATAGCAACAAATTCCTATAAAAAAATATGAAAATAAATTCCCAACATGCTCAACAATATCCAAAAACTATGTGCTTAAAATTT
The DNA here is from genome assembly GCA_007258455.2 of Sequoia sempervirens. Classification (NCBI taxonomy): domain Eukaryota; kingdom Viridiplantae; phylum Streptophyta; class Pinopsida; order Cupressales; family Cupressaceae; genus Sequoia; species Sequoia sempervirens. The sequence continues at coordinate 20,876 of VDFB02303390.1, forward strand.
ATGCAAATCTACAAAATGATCCTGCAATTTCATAGTGAAACTCTATCACCGTGTCTTGGCAGATATCCAATCTTCATTGCTGCTCCAAAAAATTAATTTACCTATAACAAACATGTCTTCTCATACTTAAAATACCCATTTCAATTCTCTTCTTGGTTTTTACCTTCCCCATCTTCAAACTGGGAAAAAAAACTCCCTAACAAGAATTAGGAGTCAATATTTATAATCCATATGAAATGAAATTGCATTTGATTTCTTCCATAACTCCTTCTCAATATGGTATGCCCCTTGTTGTAGCTGCAAAAAAACTTAATGAAAAATAAAACAATATTCCCCATTTTTTCCTTCAGCAACTTTCAAATTGCTTCATTAATAAGGGAGTTACAATTCTTCACTAGAAACGGAAAAATCAACAAAGCCTGACTGGGAATCTCCACTCCTCAATCCCTAATTTTTAGGGATCACAATGAAATTCTTAAAATCATTTATTCCTCCAAGATTCCAACTCCTCTTTATGCTTTTTGAGGCATTTTAACATTTATTGCTTGAAAACGACAATTTTCCACTACTACCACTATGCCAACTTTGCATTTTCAAATGAAATTTATGAGCACTCATGAAATTAAACTAAATGCCATCCAAATACATCAATCAGACATGAAATCCAAATCAAATCCCAACTCACACCAAAAATTACAAAATTTAGGCCAATATTTTTTTACAACATTTTGGCCTATTAACATTTATTTCGCCAAATATCTGATTAATATATCCTAAGGAAACCAAATTAAAATAAATTAAATGATAAATATTTTTGGTGATGTTGATTGCCAATTTTCCATGGATGCTCCCGCATCAGACACCCAAGGTAATCTGAAATGTTTCATGAGTTAAGGTCATAAACATTTGTAAATGTTGTGCTCATCCTGGATCCATTTCTCTACCTTATCTTCCTTATTATGGGTATGCGTAGGATCATGATGGGCCAAAAAGTGGCGATATGATGGGTATGTGTAGGGTATGTGGCTGACAACTTTTTTTAACCCAAAATTGATGAAAAGAAAAAGGGTTTTAAAGGAGATTTCAAATTTCCACCAATATAAATTATGCTTTACTTTGAATTTAAAAATTAATTATTATTCATTTTCTATTTGAATTATGACTAAAGTCCCTGATTGATAGGTCACATTGAAAAATTTATAGCTTCAAAAACAATACTCACATTTTTTTGAATTTGAAATATTTATCACATTCTATACAAGCTCGTGATACCATAGGATTAATTTTTTGAATTTTGTGAAGTTTTGACCAAGTTAAGGTGGTTAGATTACAATGAAGTTTTATATTTTTAAAAAGTTGTAATAAAAAAAAATCATAATTAATTAATATCATTTGGTACCACAAAACAATATGCATCACATCTAGACATGAGTCCCTCTACTTATATCTAAAAATATTATAAAAAGATCATTTTATTGGCTAGGGATGGCTCTAATAAAAACTTACTTCTTATTGTTTCCCTAAAATTAAGTACTCATCAGATTGAAATTTCAAATTTTCACCAATAGATTTTTTTTAAAAAATAAACCTAGTAGTTTAGGAAAATACATCCAATTTTCTACACCTACATATTTTTGAAATAATATAGACAACTTATTCAAATTCTTTTTACATCAAGTTGCCTTAACTTTTGATTTTCCCCGACTTCATTGCCACTTAAGGGCCTATTTTTTCCATGATGATCTTGCACATACCCTTATTCCTTCTCTTCTTTCCTTGTAATTTGATATCTCTTCCATCTTTTATTCTTCCTCTCCTTCTATTTCTTTTTACATAGTTCATCTCCCACCAATATACACTACTAAGTTTTGAAAAATCATAGAATTTAGTTTCCTCTTCTTCAGTAAAATAATGAAATTCATTTATTACCTCTGCCTCTATTATTGCTGCAAAAATTTGTTCATCATCAACCTTGATTCGGTCTTTTTGTTCTTCTACAACATCTCCATACAAATTTTCACTCACAAAACCAATCGACATCTCCTCTACATTCAATTCTTCAGTTGCATACATCTCATTATCTTCTTTATAATAATCAAAATCAGGAAAATTAAACATTACCTCAACGATTTCTTTCTGTATTGCTGCTGCAATATCTTTCTCTTCATCACCATATACCATTACATTTCCTCCT
>VDFB02303391.1:0-19813 GCA_007258455.2 Sequoia sempervirens
TAACATAAGGTTTCACCAATTAATTCAAGGTATTATATGGTTTTGACCACTTTTCAAAATTGGATTTACTATGTATTGCCAAGCTTTGATTCTTAGTTGATGCCATCATGCATGAAATTCTCTCTTACCAACCATAAAGTGAATTGTTTGTTGCTTCATGAGATTAACCCTTATACACTTATATGTAAATCAAGATCTTTGGGTAATAGAATAGGGCCTAGAAATTCCATGGTCAAGGTGTACAATAATCTTATTTCATGTGTTTATAAATACCAATTTGTATACAAGTCCTAAATTTCGTTTTGTCAAACAGCCTACACCCTAAAGGTCAAGAGTTTAAATCTAACTATATGATTGCTCAAGTTCCTCATAATACACAATTCAAGGGTTTTCTATTATTCCATTCTTGTTGTCAAAATGATTTAATCAATTTAAGGGTTTAGAGATCTAACCTTATATGACCACAACCTTTAACACATTAATCCCCCTTAGAGGTTCATATAGTTTTCTTCCTCTTCAAAAGTATAACTTTCTTTAAATGCATTAAGGTTCTTATAAGAAAATATGTTTCTCCCAGAACAACCATAACTTCAAGAAGTAGCACTACAATTGTATTTTATAGTTATAGACATAGGAAGCCAACAAAATAATGCTTCTTTAATACTACACATCATGATGTCTTTTAACACTATTTATGCACTTTATAAAAAGACTATGTTTCAAAACTCAACTATACCATTTCAAGGTTTAAGAAAGTTAAATGCCGAAAAACTAGATTAATGTCATAACCCTTGTTAGATAGACTAAGTACTCCACCTTCCTAACTTAAATCAAGGGAACCTATTTTGTCTGATTAATTATTAAAGATCAAATGTTTTCAATTAAAAATCAATTTGAACCATGGAATTTGTTCAATCTTTGACCATTAGGTACATCACAACTCTAACTAGATTGGGTAATAACCACTATATTTCTCTTTTTCTATGCAAGGTAAGTTATCTACGATTTTCATTACAATATTTTATTTTAGCTAACACAAGGAGGTTTGTACATTTATCCACACACACACAACTCTTAATGCCCAAACTATACCCAGAGTTCCTTAGAGTTGCAACCTGGCTCTGATACCAAAATGTCATGCCTGAAATTTTTGACAAGAAAACTCACATAATTTTTTTTTTAACATAGGTTTTCACCCCTACACGATCCCAACAAGCCAACGTCGTACAACACAATTGGTAAGGCCTTATACTATTAGACATGATTATCATGATTAATGCTGTCATGCCCAGATTTTTTTTTGAGAACAAGCATTAAGCTAACTACCATTGCAATTGTCATAATGAGTTAACATGATTGCTAACGTCACTCCCAATAAAATTATCCTTAAGCTTGCACCTTTGCCCTCCTATCTTACTAAGATGATAAATTGTGTTGTCTAGGTTGAATTAGTTTGCTTAGTGATTAACAAACCTAATATAATTAATCTGGTACTTACGTGAGGCGGTAACGAGAAACTCAAGGACAAAGTCTATTAACTAGGCGAAGTTGCTCTACGACACAATGACTATCGTGCCTTAAAATTACACATAAGGCAAAACATAACTAACGAGTTATTTTGTAATGAACCATATAAACACTATTATAAGTCGACTCGTCATCATTTGCAAAACTTTTATCACCACCATTCATCACTAGTATAACTCATAAAGACGATAGTAAACACGATAATAAATTCTAAAATTTATTAATTATTGTTCATGTATAAATGTTATATACATATTTAAATTTATGTTTAGCTATTATTTATTTAATTACTTATTTTATTTCATATTAATATATTATGACATCATGATTAAAACTCATAATTAATAATTTTTAACATAAATATATACATATATATTACCTTTAAATACTATTTTTCACTTTATAAGAGGAAATCATAAATCAATATTATTAACCTAACTTTCCAGATTTAAATGAGATAACATGGTTATTTAGATTCTAAAAGATGAACATACATATTTTTAAACTAAAGAAAAAGTAAATATTTCTTACTAAGTTTCTATTAAGAGAGAATTTGGTTTTCTTTTTTATTTTTATTGTAATGTTTTTTTGTAAGAGTAAGGGAATATACGGACACGTAGAGTATACTACTCAAGGCTTTTTAGCATAAATGAAAATAGAGAAGACTTACTCCATCACTACTTTTCTTACATTCTTTCATGTTACATTTACTGTATTTTTAAGCACTCGTTTTTCCCTAAATACGTGCCCATCTATTCAAACAGGTTTGACAAAAAGAAAGTCTTTCATTGGGTATCCATATTAAATTTGTATAAGAGGGAATCATTATAAGTTTTATCCATAAAAGCACAATCATAGAGTAACTAACACAGGTTTAATCATTTTATGCATGTTTAAGCATCAAGCAGACCAGTCTTCAGCTTTAGCCACCGCCCTAACATTTTTTTTTTTTGGTATTGTTTACGATTGTTCACCAAACTATTTACTATTAGATCCGAATAGAATGTAAATGAATATTGTGTGAAATCCATACCGGCGTGTATTGTTTTCTTTTTCCATTGTTGGTCATGTTTGAGAGTGTCGGTATAGCCGTAGTAGCTCTTGTTAAACTTGAGTTCATCTGTTAAATGAGTCACAGTCGTTGGAGTGAAAAAGATATGATATTAATTGTGTGAACAGTGTGTGTTTAATTCCTTCTGCATGCTTTATTTCATAGAGACTAGTAGATTATTTATTTCTTAATTGGTGCGAAAGAGTATACGTTTAAACGGTTGCTTAAATTCTACACCTTCGCCTCATTTTTTTTAATTTACATTCTCATTTATACTCAAGTTAGTGGAAACACTATTAAGATTAATTGCATTCCAACTAAAATTCCAACTCCATTAGACATAATGACGTTAGTACCTACACAACCGAATCTAATGAATCTATCCCTGGCGTCAATTTGAACTCTACTATGCTAGTGTGGAACCTTTACTTTAGAGAGTGCAATCGTTTATTTCCTTCCCAACCCACTAACTGATTGACGACCGATGGTTTATACTTGTTGATGTATCTACCATAACTCCCTCATCCATCCTAAAATAAATATTTTCGGGCATGCTTTACAAGAGTCCTAAATTGGAAGTATAAGGGTGGTTTCTCAGACAACTATTGTGACAATAGCTTGCTGCTCTGTTATAATGGAACCCAATCGCCTTGCAGTCATTCACCTGTACAAAATTATTGGTTGGTGCTTGACAAACAAGAGGCCTTAACTCTTAGGGAAACCAATATCCAGTCGAATAAACTCCTCCTCAAGGTTTATTCATGTCCATTCTCTTTCGTTTATCTTCCCAATGTTTTGTTTATTCCTTTCCAAACAGTTCTGGTACTCTCTATGTGTTCCTTCAAGTTGCTCTTCTAATTCATTTACTCTTGACATAAATGTTGGCTTCTAGCAGGGGTACGCCCATCTAAATTGATGTCTTCTGATTTAATTTAGCAAGGGAATTGTATAGGTCAATGATGATAAGATGTCTCTCATGACGCAGGAGGTAGTAGGTTAACGCAACATTTATTTCGCTTGAGGCATTTTACAATATCCCCGCCTAACTGGTGACCCCAAAACTTGTTGGTGGTGGTAGGTGATTTATGGCACGCATGGCCCCGCAAGATAGGGCTAGATTTTCTCTGACTAAGGCAACATCTACACTCAACGTCCGACCCATCCTTCAATGTTTCCTGTCAATCCATCAAAGATATACTCTGGCACCCTACAAAGCATTAGAGTAACGAGGTTCTGATGAGATCAACATCTAGCTACCAAGAAGATCGATGCAAATGAAAATAAATATCGATTTGCGAACCATTCGTTTCATACGATAATGACTGATCTATTATTTATTTATTTATTTTTGCAGGTCGACTCTATGCTACCGGCGAACCTAGGCTCGGTTTCCCATTGAACATTAACTCACCTTTAACAAAGAATAGACGTCGTACTCCATGTTTGGAAGGGTGCGCAGTTGGTAGGACTGAAATGATATGTCAAACAAGAGGCTTCCTAGAGAGGTATTCCTTTTGATCGCTTTTCTTAGCAAGGTACTGAAGACTCAGTGAAATGCAAGTGACGGATCACCAAGCAGATTAGCCATTTGTTAGTAACAATTACAACGGCTGTTGATGGAGGAAAGATGAGCCATGCTCGTGGCAGGTCCAAGCATTCAATGCATATATCATATTTTCATAACAGTCTTATTTTTTTGAAACTAGACATTAGAGCAAGCATTTGAATGAAATCTACAAGCTGGGGTTACTAGGGTTGGCTTGCGAGGTAGAGAGGCCAATCGTCCCTTTTGTTTTCCCCTATTCCTTTCTCTCTCTCTTTTTTTTTTTTTTTTTGGCCATGGTAACTACCCTTCATACCTATGCATGATCTTTGTCAGGATCTAAGTGTGCAGAAAAAGGGCGAGGGTGGCAATTTAGAGGTTAGGCTGCACTCCATGACGGGGCTTGTGGCATACTGCAATGGGTCACGCCCCTTCCCTGTGTTTCTTTCTTTATTTATTTTTTTGTTTGTTTGTTTTATTCATTTCTATATTTATATTTCCCACCAAAAGAGTGAGCTGTATTATTGACGTTAATGTCGACCATTGAGCTAACAAGAAATTCTCATCTGGTAAGTTCTCTGTAATAGTAGTTTCTTCCAGAGAATTCATGATAACAGTCTAAAACAGTAAGGGTGTTTTAGATATTCAATCTTTCCCCTTCATATTTTAGGTTCAAGTGTGATGTTTTTCTACAATTTCTCAATTATCTTTGAGCACAAATTAGTACAATAGTTCTTTTAGGATGTACACCCTTTCTTTACACCAACAGAAAACACCATAACTGTTATTCAAATAGGAGCATGAATTTTAGTAGCACAAAGAGGTGTGAGACTTTCCAATAAAACTAAGTTATTTGTTCCCCCTTCCCTTGAGATATTGATTGTCATTCAGCAGTATCTGAGTGAAATGGTTAGATTAACTTGGTAATGAAATAGAACAACCTAGAGTCTTATTTACATCATGCTTTGTTTATACAATTATAAACGAACTTGCATAAGAATCTTGAATACAATAGATTTATTGATATCTATCTTTTGTTTCAAACAAAACGGAGTTCTATGTATGCTTTCCTTACATTATTTTAAAAGGAGCTAGGAGTTTTGATAGCTTCATACAAATCAATCAGCAACTTTCTTTTGTTTGTCCAAAGAAAATTTTGTAAAGATTACACAGAAAAAGAATAAGACTTTCTTTCTTTCTTTTATTTATTGAACATATATGAAATTCACTTCTTCAACTTAATATTGCAATAATATTGAGGAAATAATGAATTTTTTTCTTTATAATCAATACACAAAGGCTTGCTCTCCACCCTACCGTAATGGCGTCATGGAGCCTCGTGGGCTCTAGCCATACCCCCGAGCAAGGAATGATTTTGGCCCAAGATGATATATGGAGTTTATTCAACATTTACATAGAATAAGAATAGCACACCACCAAATTACATGCTTACAAGTTCCCCCAGTTACCATATTCTACAATGAACCATGCAAACATGTCACCTTCTAACAACACTAACAAAAGAGGATGAAAATAGAGGACTTATCTTTTCTTCCTCAATGAGGGGCTTAATCCCTTTCTACTATCCTTTCTTCTCCAAGCCAAACCATCATGTTCGCTCTCTACCATCTCCATTAGAGTTCTCCAAGAGGAGAAGTGGGCAATGCCCAAATCTTCCATCTTCTTGAGATATATAGGAATCCTCCAAACCTACACTCTTTCCCACAAGTGCTCACACATGTGTGAGTCTTGTGCCAATTCCAAGAACTTTTGGGGAGTAGAAGGTTGAGAGTGACAAGTCACTCTTCCCAAGCCCCAACACTTTTTGAATTCGCCACATTCATGAATGAGGACTTTTGAGGGGTCTTTTCAAACTCTAAGGACAAGTTCACATGTCAAAAAGGTTCCAAACCCATAAGTATAGGTCCTAGAGGTCTATTCTTGATCAAAAACCAAGGAAATTGACTCAATAATCCCTTTTTAAAACCTACACAAGAATCCATACGAATTTTGATCCTAACCAAGGGTTCCAACCCCAACCAAACTCACATCACATGTCCTACAATTGGATTCTACTCAAGCATAATTACCTAATAAAAAATATAACCTCAAACCCTTCTAAGTCAAATAGGATACACTTAGAACTTCCCAAAGATATATTTGATTTGATTCCAATATTTATCCGTCCTCCTATTTGCATATTTGATTCCTTAGCCCTCCAATACATTTACTCTACTTGCTTTTAGGTCTTGGATGGAGTTAAATTTATGTCCTCAACAAGAAGTCTTTTGATTTGCACTTGATAGTTATCCCTTCTCATGCTAGCACCGTTATCTTCCTGCACATTACCAATATGATCATAAGTAATAATCATTTATCACTTTAATCTATTAGCTGAATATTCTAAACTTTAAAATAATCCATTTAAATTTCAATTTGTATTCCACAATATACAAGTACATTCCACCTTCATGGTAGTGACCATAAAACATAATGTCAAAATAAAATGCAAGGATATTTCCCATAGATAACCTTATTTATCATCCAACATATGTATAATTATTACTTCAAGAAAAACATATAAAAAATTAGGTGGATATTATGTACATACAAGGCGGGGTCTTACACTTTCTTATTCAACACATGTACTTTAAATACAAAGATACACAAAGAAGAAAAATAATATGGGCCAATGGGCTCTCCACCCAACCATAGGACTGAGACTCAATCCACCCCCAAGCTAGGGTCACATAGCACTTCCACAAAATATTTTCCACATAGGATCCACAACCAAAGTGTAACATATAACATCCACATTACTAAACTTTCTAGATTAAAGCCACTAATCAGAAGGATTCCTAGACAAGTTTACACTTTACATACTTTGCATATCACAACATCTTACATTTATATTTCTTTATTTTAACACACAAAAAGGGTATAAATGAAATTAAACTAAGCAAGGAGGAAGAGTCGACCAATGCAAACCCCAACACACTACTTGCAACCAAACAAGATATTCAACATCAAATTTCACATAGATTTTTTTATAAGCAAGATCAATATGACAAAAACTCATTACAAATCAACAAAGATATATAACTAAATGGCTGTAGACCTCACCAATAAAGTTTTCTATCCAACTCGTGGAGGACTCTCTCCAAGCACTCTCTTTCATTGCTCCTCCCTCTTTACAAACATGGTAGGAACTCAAAAATGAAGAATGAAAACCAAACATGAACTGAAGAAAAATCTATAAATCCCAAAGAGAGAAAACCCCCTCCTCCACACAAATAGAGAGAATAAATGGAAGGGGAAAAGACAACCTCCTTTTCAACTTCCAACAACCCTTTCAACTCCAATTTTTGTCACTTTTCATAAGTGAGTAATTAGAGTGGGTTTTATGGAATAAAAATACCCCTACCCCAAAAACCTATCACCTAGGAAACCTTTTAAACAATTAAGACTACATAAGAACTTCATAAAACATAAAATAAGTGACCATAATAATAAAGCCACTCATTGGACTAATAAAATAACTCTCACATACACAACCCATACCACACAAAACAAGGTTAAACCACATGCCCATGACAAGAGTAATATTTCACAAGGATACAATAAAGGAAGTAGCTATGTGATCCCCTTATCAATGTTGGCCAATTTTTTACCTATTTACTCAGCCAAAAAAGTGTGTCAATATTACTCATGATTAATAATAATTAAAAAAATTACTTATGAATTAAAAATTACAAGAATAATATTCAACTAGAAATTTTAGATCCACTAATCTACACAGTAACACTCCTTACTCGTATGCTACTTGTTATAGAGTCAAGGAAAAATTGAGTGAATACTATCTCTTATCAAAATATCACCACTAATGTCAGTAGAATATTTAATTTATAATGCATACCACTATAAGTAACATTGAATATCAATAATTATCTTCATAATCACACCCACTCACATCTATAATATGTAATCACCAAACATAATGTAATCCACTTAAAATACATAATAATATTACCAATAATTGAGCATCTTGATCATTGCATATTTATGTAGATAAAGAATATAACTCTTCTAACTATCACAAGAATTCACAACAACTGTTAGATAGTATTAATCAAGAATATGCACATCTTCATGGTGTAACAACAACCATCACTCATGTTTACTATCCAACATGAAAGAAAAGATAATATATCATATAAACCATGAAAAACCAATAGGATCAATAAGGCCACAAGGGATAGGTTATTACATGTAACATTGTGTCTTTTCATTTTGCATCTATCATCTTGTAGAGTTGCATCCATGTTTTCATTACTCTCTACATTATTGTGTCATTTTATTCTTTCCTTTACTAATTTTTCTCTATATTGTTACATATCTAGCTGTTCGTGGAAGTGGAAACAAAAAAATTGGGGTTTGATTAAGGTGGACCTCAAAACAAAACCCAACACTTTTCTTGTTTTTCTCTGTGTAGGTGTAGGTTTGTTCGTTTGTAGTTAGTTGGAGAACTAGATTGTTTGTGAGTTGTATCTTTTCCTACTCTTTCCTTATCATTTTTAATGTAAGAGAGGTTGGGTACAACCCAAAACCCTCTCAAAACCCCTCAACAAAAACCACAAATCACTTCTTAAAACTATGCAAGAAATTGTAAACAACTTAGAAAAATCAATTGAAACATCAACATAATAAACTTCATTGCTTTGGAAATCTGATTACAATAGATTTTCAGTCTCAATGGACTAATGGATAGCAACAAATTCCTATAAAAAAATATGAAAATAAATTCCCAACATGCTCAACAATATCCAAAAACTATGTGCTTAAAATTTATGCAAATCTACAAAATGATCCTGCAATTTCATAGTGAAACTCTATCACCGTGTCTTGGCAGATATCCAATCTTCATTGCTGCTCCAAAAAATTAATTTACCTATAACAAACATGTCTTCTCATACTTAAAATACCCATTTCAATTCTCTTCTTGGTTTTTACCTTCCCCATCTTCAAACTGGGAAAAAAAACTCCCTAACAAGAATTAGGAGTCAATATTTATAATCCATATGAAATGAAATTGCATTTGATTTCTTCCATAACTCCTTCTCAATATGGTATGCCCCTTGTTGTAGCTGCAAAAAAACTTAATGAAAAATAAAACAATATTCCCCATTTTTTCCTTCAGCAACTTTCAAATTGCTTCATTAATAAGGGAGTTACAATTCTTCACTAGAAACGGAAAAATCAACAAAGCCTGACTGGGAATCTCCACTCCTCAATCCCTAATTTTTAGGGATCACAATGAAATTCTTAAAATCATTTATTCCTCCAAGATTCCAACTCCTCTTTATGCTTTTTGAGGCATTTTAACATTTATTGCTTGAAAACGACAATTTTCCACTACTACCACTATGCCAACTTTGCATTTTCAAATGAAATTTATGAGCACTCATGAAATTAAACTAAATGCCATCCAAATACATCAATCAGACATGAAATCCAAATCAAATCCCAACTCACACCAAAAATTACAAAATTTAGGCCAATATTTTTTTACAACATTTTGGCCTATTAACATTTATTTCGCCAAATATCTGATTAATATATCCTAAGGAAACCAAATTAAAATAAATTAAATGATAAATATTTTTGGTGATGTTGATTGCCAATTTTCCATGGATGCTCCCGCATCAGACACCCAAGGTAATCTGAAATGTTTCATGAGTTAAGGTCATAAACATTTGTAAATGTTGTGCTCATCCTGGATCCATTTCTCTACCTTATCTTCCTTATTATGGGTATGCGTAGGATCATGATGGGCCAAAAAGTGGCGATATGATGGGTATGTGTAGGGTATGTGGCTGACAACTTTTTTTAACCCAAAATTGATGAAAAGAAAAAAAGGAGGTTTAAGGAGAGATTCTCGACTTTCCACTGATATATAAATTATACTTTACTTTGAATTTAAAATTAATTATTATTCATTTTTCATTTGAATTATGACTAAAGTCACGATTGATAGGCTGATTGAGAAAAAATTTATAGCTTTTCAAACAATATCACATTTTTTGAATTTGAAACATCATCACATTCTATACTTGCGCCTCTTATGGGATAATTTTTGAATTTTGGCAGAGAGTTTTGACCAAGTTAAGGTGGTTAGACATCACGAGGTTTTATATTTTTAAAGTTGTAATAAAAAATCATATTAATTATTTATTTGGAAAAAATTACAAAACAATATACATCACATGGGACATGAGTCCTCTACTTATATCTAAAATATTATAAAAATATTATCATTTATTGTGGTTAGGATGGTCGGAACAAAAACTTTTACCACTTCTTATTGTTTCCTAAAATTAAGTACCTCTTGTATTTGTTCACATTCACCAAATAGATTTTTTTTTAAAAATAAACCTAGTAGTTTAGAAAATACATTCAATTTTCTACAAATTCTACTCTTACATATTTTTGAAATAATATAGACAACTTATTCAAATTTTTACATCAAGTTGCCTAACTTTGATTTTCCTGAATTTCATTGCCACTTAAGGGCCTGTTTTTTCCATGATGATCTTGCACATACCCTTATTCCTTCTCTTCTTTCCTTGTAATTTGATATCTCTTCCATCTTTTATTCTTCCTCTCCTTCTATTTCTTTTTACATAGTTCATCTCCCACCAATATACACTACTAAGTTTTGAAAAATCATAGAATTTAGTTTCCTCTTCTTCAGTAAAATAATGAAATTCATTTATTACCTCTGCCTCTATTATTGCTGCAAAAATTTGTTCATCATCAACCTTGATTCGGTCTTTTTGTTCTTCTACAACATCTCCATACAAATTTTCACTCACAAAACCAATCGACATCTCCTCTACATTCAATTCTTCAGTTGCATACATCTCATTATCTTCTTTATAATAATCAAAATCAGGAAAATTAAACATTACCTCAACGATTTCTTTCTGTATTGCTGCTGCAATATCTTTCTCTTCATCACCATATACCATTACATTTCCTCCTTTTGCATCCTCTATCATCTTCTTTTCACATTCAAATTAGTCACTTTCCCTTCAAACAAGATATCTATCTTTCTTATCTCCTCTTTGAATACGAGATCTTCTTCATCTTCACCAAATTATTTATCAAATATAGGACCCTCAAAGTCCATCATTTTAGCTTCTACTACACTACTGAAATCAACAATATTCAAATTTATTTCCTCTTTCTCTTCATCTCCATTCTTTGCTGTAACTTCTTTTGTTTCATCTTCCATGCCTTCCAAAAGACATGTCTCCCTAGCTTTAGATTCAAAAAGTTCTTCCCACTCATCTTCTTCTTCCATAGTTTCACATGTATGACACTGTGCTTCATCTTTTGTCTTCCTTGCATTCAAAATATTATTAGAATGATAAAAAAATTACCATTACCTCTTATCCTTGCCCAATCTGCTTTCAAATCTTCCATTGCTTGCTTTAGCTCCTCAAATTCTCTCACCTTGTCCATCCTTAGTCTTTCCTTGAGTTCCTCAAGTCTAGGAACTGCCAAAATCCTTCTAATAACAAAATTCCTTTTTCCTTTCTTCTTTGTGATTTTGTCAAACACTTACCACACACTCTCAAACTTCAACCTCTCAGGTATAGACTACCTTACACTCGGCGATTGGTCTACACACCACACACATTCCACCCCCAAGTCTTGGTGCAAACTGCCTCATGTTCGGCACTTTGCCTACACACTCAAGAATTCCTGCTCTAATACCAATGATGTAAGAGAGGTTGGTGATTTTTTCAGTGATGATTAACAAAAGCCTGAATATAGTTGGTTGCCGACAAGTGAATTCAAAGCGTTGTGTCTCTTCGGTTGCCAATGTATAAATTTTCATTCTCAATTGTAAAGATTATGAGATGAGATAGATTAGAGTAGATAGGGTAGAGAATAGATAGTTGGATAAAATTTTCCACAGAACAGACACCATGATGCATGTTTTCAAAATGGAGTTTTTAATGAGAATCAGTTGATGTCGCAGCTCATTTCTAGTGCCAATTATCTATTGAATTTATTGAAAGTATTACTAAGTTGTCTCCAATATTGATGCTTTCTGGTTGTTTAAATTGATATAACAAGTTTATATTTAGTTTATTAGTATACATTTGTTGTATCTGTGTGGTTAATTGACTGGTTCTTTCAAGAAAAGATTAAATCCTTTTGGTTGATCACAATAATCAGGGAAATTCGTATGGATTATTCAAGAAGAACTTGGTAGTCATAGTCTTGCATTTTTATACAAGTTATAAAAAAACATATGCCAAACAATTTGAGTGTTCTCCAGAAATAGGTTGCCCATTTCTATTTCATTTTACTCTGCATACCCAATAAGGCACTAGTCTCTGCATCTCACCATTTAGATTCATTCATTTTCTTTACATCTGTTAACTAAGCATATTAGGATTTAGTTTTGAATATTGCTATACAATCTATACCAAATTTGATTTCATTTGTCCACTCCCATCTGGGATTGTGGGAAAAACATTTCAAGAGAGATAAGTACATTAAGTCTGCATCATTCATATAGGTACACCCGCCTAGGTCTACCAATTGTTTGGCATATGTTTTGTTTATAACTTGTATAAACATGCAAGACTGTGACTACCAATTTCTTCTTTAATAATCCAAACGAATTTCCCTAATTACTGTGATCAACCAAAAGGATTTAATCTTTTTTTGAAAGAACCAGTCAATTAACCACACAGATACAACAAATGTGTACTAATAAACTAATTATAAACTTGTTATATCAATTTAAACAACCAGAAAGCATCAATCTTGGAGACAACTTAGTAATACTTTCAATAAATTCAACAGACAATTGGCACCAGAAATGAGTTGCGACATCAACTGATTCTCATTAAAAACTCCATTTTGAAAACATGCATCGTGGTCTCTGTTCTGTGGAAAATTTTATCAAACTATCTATTCTCTACCCTATCTACTCTAATCTATCTCATCTCATAATCTTTACAATTGAGAATGAACATATGTTAGCTCTCAAAAACGTAGGTGGAATGCCTCAAGAGGCTGCCAATCTCTTGGTATGCTTTAGGGTAATAGACAAAGCAAAATGATTTAAGCTTTCTACTCTTTAGGTGCTGCTAGACTAGGTGCTGCTAGACCTAGGTGGGTGTACCTATATGAATGAAGTAGACTTAATGTACTTATCTCTCTTGAAATGTTTTGCCCACAATGGCAGATGGGAGTGGACAAATGAAATCAAATTTGGTATAGATTGTATAGCAATATTAAAAACTAAATCCTAATATGCTCAGTTAACAGATGTAAAGAAAATGAATGAATCTAAATGGTGAAATGCAGAGACTAGTGCCTTATTGGGTATGCAGAGTCAAATGAAATAGAAATGGGAAACCTATTTCTGGAGAACACTCAAATTTTTTGGCATATGTTTTGTTTATAACTTGTATAAACATGCGAGACTGTGACTACCAAGTTCTTCTTTAATAATCCAGATGAATTTCCCTGATTACTGTGATCAACCAAAAGGATTTAATCTTTTCTTGAAAGAACCAGTCAATTAACCACATAGATACAAATAATGTGTACTGATAAACTAAATATAAACTTGTTATATCAATTTAAACAACCAAAAAGCATCAATCTTGGAGACAACTTAGTAATACTTTCAATAAATTCAACAGACAATTGGCACCAGAAATGAGCTGCGACATCAACTGATTCTCATTAAAAACTCCATTTTGAAAACATGCATCATGGTCTCTGTTCTATGGAAAATTTTATCCAACTATCTATTCTCTACCCTATCTACTCTAATCTATCTCATCTCATAATATTTACAATTGAGAATGAACATTTATACATTGGCACCCGAAGAGACATAATGCTTCACATTCACTTGTTAGCAACCAACTGTAATCGGACTTTTGTTAATCATCACTGAAACAATCACCGAGACATCCTGTAGTTATGTCGAAGGCAAATGTATCGCCAAAAGTCATCCTTCTGTCCATCGCTGTAATGTTATGCCGTCTCATCGACACATTGAGTCTCACCAACAAATGTCCATTCATCCCATATGCTTCGCTGTGACAATCCGATGTCAGGAAGACACCCCATAGAATACCTTGTGCCTCACTAAGAAATCTCCTTAAGTTCACCTTTTGTTTCCAAGACAATATTATTCTCTCACCGATGAAATAAATTTCATTGGAAAGACTATGAATCTTTGAAAAGACTCATACCGATGCCAAATGTCTCGTCGAACCCTTTTCTTCAATATGTTCCATTCGGTGAGACTCTCCCCGAAGTACTTCATTGGTATAACTATCACATTCGGCAGAACCTCATGCCGAAGACTTCTTCTCTCGCCAATGCATATCTCTATCGATGTGACTTTTGAGTCGACAAAACTGCGTGACTTCCTCCCGATAGCTTTTTGATGAAACCCTTTTGCACTTTATCAGAAAGACTTGGCATTTTCGATGAGTCGTTATCCCGACACCCTTGACTTCTACTAATATGTATATATTTATCGACGATCGGTAAGACAATTCAAACTCGCCAAGACCTCATCCTGAATACCTTTTGTCATATCGATATGTTTGCTTTATCGCCGGATGACAAGACACCACAAATTCACCGAGACTTCATATCAAATATCTTTTGCTTGGCCGAAGTGTTTGCCTAGACCCTAATAGTCAGTGAGACAAAAAAGGTTTGCTATGACATTAATCTGATGAAAGATCCTTCGTCGATATGTGTATCCTTTTGCCGCCAGTCGGTGAAACAATAAGATCTCGCTAAGAGCCCACTTCAAAAAACACTCTCCTGCCAAAAGATACATGCATGTGAACTCCAATTGCTGTGACATCAAAAATGTCTTGCCGATAGGCAACATAGATGTATATCAACAAAAATGTATTATGGGTTGGGGAAACCTTGACAATCTCATGCTGATATGGATCACAAAGTGAAATACTTAGACCTAGATAGATTTCATGGGACTACATGGCCAAATATGGGGAAAATGTGCTCATGGTAGGACTTATTTTGGAAACTTATGAATGTAATTGACTGTTAAATACTCGAAATTTTACAGTTCTAACAATGGCTCCATCTGGGGATGAATGATTGTGAGATCATTGCAAGGATCCATATTTCAGGGTGAGCAGACCAAACTCAAGGTGATGGATCAAGTGAGAAAGATGGAATTAATGGAAATGAATTTGACCCTACACTACTGTACATGGAAAAATTTATTTTGAAAGAAGGAAAATCGGGATTATCCATGTACTGGCAAGTCCGGTTCCTTTTATTTCCTAAACTAATATGCATGGAAGATAGATTTTTGAGAGGATTGTTAAGAATTGTCCATGCATTGGCAATCCTTGATCCTCTATATTGTTTCAAGAGAAAAAATGTTTTAGAAATTCCCATGCACGGGCAACTGCTGATCTTCACTAGCCATATTATGTAGATAGTATGAATCTTCACATTTCTTTCCAACAACAACAAAAGGTCCCAGCCACAAGGCTTCAAATTTCCCATGCTTGCCTTTCTCCTGACACCTTGTGTTCCACATCAGTACCAAATCATCTTCCTCAAATTTTATATCTTTTTCCTTTTTATCAAATAGATACTTCATCTATTTCTGTAACTTCATGTTTTGGTTTTGGGAAACTCTCCTTATTTCATCAAGTTTAGCTAGTTGCTCCATTCTTTCCTCCATAGGTTCTAGAATATCCAAATATTCCTGAAGGACAAATTTGTAGACTGGTAAAAAATTCTGTAAAGGCATCATGGCCTATGTTCCATACACCAATTCGAATGGGGATTTTCCAATTTCCTTTTTAACAGTGATTCTGTCAGCCCAAACAACCAATTTTAATTTCAAATCCCAAGCCTTCTTGTTCTGACCTAGCATCCTTCTTATAATCTTTAGAAGACTTTTATTGCTAGACTCTGCTTGACCATTAGCCTATGGATGGTAAGGTGCTTCATAAGAAATGGTAATGCCATATGTGCTACAAAAGTTTCTGAATTCATCTGATCTGAAACACATCCCATTGCCAGTGATCAATCTTATTGGTGTACCAAATCCTGTAATGATGTGTCCATTAGAAAATTTGTCACAACTCTACTTGTAGCCCATTTAGTTGGGATTGCTTCAACCCATTTGGTAAAATAATTAGTGGCCACCGGTATCCACCTATGTCCACCACTTGATTTTTCTTGTACCTCTCCAATGAAATCAATTCCCCATTGATGGAAGGGGCATCATCCTACAGGGGTCGAAGTGGAAAAGCTCCTTGATACTTTAGTTTTCCAAAGAATTTTTGGCAGGCCTCACACTTTCTTACAAATGTAAAAGAGTCATTAAAAAGTCTTGGCCAGTAATAACCTGCCCTGAGATTTTTATGCACAATTGTCTTTGCTGAGTAATGTCCTCCATAAACCCCTTCATGCATTTCACTTAAGGCATGCCTGGCTTGTGATTCATCGAAACATAACAATAGTATACCATCCCTATTCTTCCAAAATATATCTCCATCCATGAAGACATACTTAGATGCCTGTAACTTCAGAGTTCTTTTTTGGCTATCACTCAATACCTCTAGACACTTCATGTATTTAAGACAATGCATGATATTTGTATATTATGGAGTATGCTCAATGATTGCAATTCAGTAAATATAGGATTTTAGATCTTCATAAGACCAAGCAAACACATGTTTTTATTTTCTTAGCAACTCTATCAGCATTTTTCTAATTGTAGGGCTTATCTTCTTACCTATGTACATCCTCCTTGGTGTCATCTCAGTCCCCAAGTTAATTTCTTCAATATCTTCCCTCTTGACTGGTGTTTGCTTCATGAGGGATCGATCATTTCCATCATACACCATCTCCAATGCCACTAAGCTTTTAGGAAGCTTATTTGTTTTAAGTTGTAAGATCTCCTTTCCAAACACTGTTTTCTTCCCATCCACTTCCTTAACAAAGGCACTAAAATTAATTTCCTAGGCTTCATATTGATCTATATAGTGGAGAAACTTCATAAGGTCAGTATCATCATTGAAGACCTACCAACTATAAATGTTATTAGGAACAACAGGCCTTGTCTTGAACTCAATTTGTGATACTCCAGCCAGTGTAATGTCATCTCTTTTCAATGCCACATTTGCTAGAAAGTCTGCCATTATGTTCTTTGAATTATCAATCCACTCAATTGAGAAGGCATCAAACAACTCAATTGTGTCCCACAAAGCATTCCTATATTGTTTCAGTCTCTTATGTTTTTCTACATATTTTGACTTAATTTCTGAAACAACCAACTTAGAATCCCCTCGAACAGCCAGCAACTTGATTTTGTGTTTCACAGCTATATTCAAACCTGTTAACAAAGCTTCATACTCCGCAACATTTGTTTGTACATTCAAATGCTAATAGAAATGAATACTTAAATGTAACACCCTCAGGTGAAACAAATACTATCCCTACTCCATTACCTTCTTGACTGCAGGCTCCATCAAAGTACATCTTCCACACACTATTGCAGTTTTGTGTAGCATGCTTCTCAATTGGATCACTATTGATCAACTATGGCTAGGCTGGTTCTATATTAAAACTCCCAAGATCAACATCACAAAAACAATTGATTTTATTTTGTGGTACATAGTCAACAAGCTAATTCATCGTTGGCTCCCTGTAAAACTTCACCTCTTGGCCATTTACTGGAATTGTTGCATAAGATAGATCAAACTAAACATTCCCACCAACAGCTGTCATCCACTATCTTGATAAAAGCATACCAAATTGAAGAGGGGTGTCTATTACTGTTATATCAATATTGTATGCCACATGAGGATAAGTAGCTAGTTTAACTTCAACATCCTTCATTGTACCCACCACAAGAATAGGTTTGCACTAATACATTTGACTGCAAAATCCGACAAAACTGTCTGACGAAATATGTAAAATTTGATGTTTGTCGAGTGCTTGTAAAATTTGATGTGTAATTTCCAATTTTTTGAAAATTTATCCCTGACGTTCAGCAAAATTTTGACGAACTTGGGGTTCATCGAAATGTCGGCTATCATTTTCGTCAAAGTTTTGACAAACATAAAAAATTAAAAAAAATCAAATTGTGGCCAACATAAAGAAAAGTGAGTTCGTGCCTGATTTATTGCGATAGTGTTTTGCTCTACTTGAGACAGTTTGTGGAGAACTAAGGACAATTTTCTTGGGAAAAATTAGAAAAAATTCAAGAAGATATCGCCAGGTTGAGGGTAGTCATTGTATTTTTGTAGAATTTAGTTCTGAAGTCATATTTGTAGTTGTAGGTTTGAAAATAATATTTTAAAGCAACATCTCATCAGATTTCACTTTTACAGGTTAAGAGTTTTGAGAATTTCATGTCCATATTTTGTTGTGTGGAATCACTATAAGATCACAACCGAGAAATAAATTCTTGTGACTGTAATTATGTGATCCATAACTCTATTGGTCATGTGGCACAGTTGTGCTATAACAAATACATGATGCATTCATGTGTGACCCAAGTTTAATGTGGCTATGTTGTGATAGAAATGGAGGCACTCATATAATGTAGTTAATTTTAGGTTGTATAATGTAGTGTCAATCATCATTGGGTGCATTCCAGCTATTCCCAAGTTTCTAATGTGTTAGGGATGTAATTATAGCATGATCCAAGAGTGACTACCTATTACTCAGTAATAAAGAGTCTATGAACTTAGTTGATATGTAGAGTGGTTGTGTTATATCAATTATGTAGTAAGTATTCACACAACCCATGTTTAATGGGTTTACCCCAGAGAGTGATCAAGATTTTCTAAACCTTATGAATGTTACTTGACATATATTTGCATAATCTCAAATTTTCGTAGAGGTATTTTGAAGTATCAATGTATCCTATATAGGGTTTAGAATGATTTCTTTTAATTAAAAAAATAAATAAATGATGTATTTCCCTGTAATTAGATAATGTGGAGATCTAAATTTTTCCCAGCACACTATCCTCTTTGGCACTGTATTCATTACTCCAGCTACTAGGGTTTTGCATGTGACATCTTTAATATCTTCATAACCATGGCTTTTAAATAGATCCCAGTCTTTGCTTTAATCCCTTTCATGGTAACCCTTGAGTTCCATAATCCACCTTCAATCTCTTTTAAGAACGTTGACTTAAGCTAGAATGCATAGTATGCATATAAAGCAAGTCCTTCATACCCGCCATTGTTCCAAACCACCACTCACTGCCTTGCTTAAAATGTTGCCTCCATAAGCACAATAGCATATTTTAAAATCATGGTTGCTAGTGATTGACCATTAAGGTCACCACTTTCATCATGAAGATACAATGAGATTTTTGTCTTCAAACTCAAGGCATTATGGAAGATAACATTGTGAATTGTTTGTTCTGTACGATTCAATTTTCTCGCCCATTTACTACTTTGCTAACTTCCTTTAAGACTAGGTATTGCACCCTCAGCTGTAATCTCAAACAGTTCACTCACTATCACTTAAAGATTCCTTTCATGATCATCCTTCTATAAAATCAAACTATGCCCTATAGACTACCTACTTACTATAGGGGACTCATTGTTTCATGGTATTGTAGTTCT
>VDFB02303392.1:0-10219 GCA_007258455.2 Sequoia sempervirens
GAAGGGGACATTACATTTTAGAGCTTCCTGGGGCAAATTTCTCGAGAAAATCTGGAACATGGGTTTTGTAGGCAACGAAATTCTAAGCCAACCCAGATGATTCGATTTTGGAAAAAATGTGTTCTTGGCCCACATGCAAAGGAATCTTTGGAAAAAAACACAATGCTTCTAGGATAAAAGCAGTGGGGCAGTTTTCTCAAAAAAATCTAAGACATGGGTTATGTTGCTGTCGCTGAAATATGGGAGCCCAGATGATCAGATTCTAAAATTTTTGCCGTTTACCTTGACATGCGAGAGAAAACCTAAGACAAGAATAAAAGAATTTTAGACAAAAGATAGAAGTTTATTTGTTTTGCCTCAAAAGGTTGGCTATGCTTGAATTGGATTCGATGAAGTCTACATGCACTCAAAAAATGAAGTTTGGAAAATGTATCTTCTGAACAATCTGGACCTAGCACTGTGAAGAACATTGAAAAATATTGCTCGAAGCACCTTCAGATCTTCGTTTGCTCAAGAAAATCGTGTTTGCTTGCACCTATTATGAGAATAATGGATGCTAACATGACTTAAATAAATAAATTTAAGTGTAGAGGCATCACAAATTGCATTAAAATTAGGTGCCACCTTGATTGGACCTCAAAATGTATGGCATCCTCTGATTGGACCCCCTAAACTCAGTTAACTGCTTGAGAAATTCGCCCTAAATAGAGCACTAGCTTCTGATTGGACCAAATTCAGTTAACAATTCATGCAAAAATGAATTGCCCCTTTTGCAAGCAAAATTAAGTTTAGTTGAAGTCGATCCACTGAGAATTAAATAATATTTAATCACAATTCACAATCTCCACCTTTATAGGGCACTTCATGCACTTGAGTCAAAAAGTCAAACTTTGACTCTAGGCGTCACTTTTCCAGAGTTCGAAATTTTCTTGAAAATTTCATTTCACAAACCTCACCGGAACCCATGTTCGACCACTGATTTTGATTGACTGTTGTGTCCAGAAGACTGGCTGATAGGTTTATTGAAGAGCAGGATCAAAACTAACAAGAAACTCCTTGAGGCCGCAAAGCTTGATTCTGAGATCTGAGGCTTCAAAATTCAGGGTGCCCTTGGCCTCCAGGGGCACTTTTGGCTTCAGAAAGTCAAATTTTCATCATTTTGGAAGGTGATTCTGACCTCCCTTCATCTCGCATCCTCCGGCATTCAACAAAACTTTAGAATTGACAGGAAAGCTTATTGCGGAGATGGCTCCATTCTGCACAAGAGCTCTTGGAAAGCACTTTTCTAAATAACATCATCTGCTGGGTTAAAATCAAGGGTGCTCCTGGCCTCTAGGGGTGCTTTTGTTCCCAAACTTGGTCATTTTCCAAACTGGCTAAAATCATACTTAATCCCCAGTTGCAGGCTAATGACTTATCCTTTGACTTGACTGAGGTATGCAATGGAAAGCTAGCAGCGTCACGGACAGGATGAATACTTGAGATCACCAGAAAGACTGCATTTAAGGCTCCAAAACCTTGGGCGCCTCTGGCCTCCAGGGGTGCTTTTGCTTTTTCCTTGATATTTTGACCATGATTAGACCTTATGTTTGACTCCTGATTTTGGCAGTTCAGCAACTCGGATTAACCCGCTGACGGATTCATTGCGAAGCCTGATCAAGTCTGAGACAAACATCCTAGGTATCCTTTGGTCAGAAACCTTCATCTAGTCCCTCAAAAAGATGGGCGCCTTTGGCTAAGAGGCGCGCTTTTCACTCTAGTGTTAGTCATTTTTTCTCCCTCGTTTCTCGTTCAATCTCCCATATCAGGTGCTAGATAGATCTTTTAGGCTGACTGGTAGGCTCATCACGAAGCTGATAGTATTCCTCAGAATTCTTCTTGGAAGTGACATCCTGAAACTGAAATCTAGGGCACCCCTGGCCTCCAAGGGCTCTTTTGCTCCAAAGTTAGAAATTTTTTGATGATTTTCATCCCAACGAAAAATCCCCTTTGAGACGAAGCACCATTTTGAACATATCTCGCCATAGATTCTTCATTTGAGCGTTTTAGGCTTAGATTTCAACACCTAGTCTATGGCCATCTTATATTGACAACCTCAGAGCTCCTAACTTTCCACCTGAAAAAGCAAAAACTACCCACCAGACTTTAACTGACTTTTAACTAAATCTGACTTCACCATTGTGATCGTGAAGCAAAATAAGCTGGTCAAAACCATTTTTAGTCAATTCTGACAAGTTTCAATTTTTAGGGTTTTTGACCTAATAATAGGGTGTTGGAAACCATAATTTTCAATTTTTTCAATTTTTTCCAGTATCTTCTTGACATCAAATTGACTTAAAGTCCATATTTGATTTGCCCAAAAACTAACTTCTTACATCATTTTACAAGGTTTAGAACATAGTAACGAGACTCGGACTCGGCGAAGGCGATTCGGTGCGCAACTCGGCGACTTGGGACTCGGACTCGGCGCAGACTCGGCAAAATGAAAAAAAGTTGAAAAAACCCTAGAAAGGAGATTTTAAGGATTTAAAACTTGTTTCAAGCAATCTTTATTGAATAATAAATACAAATAAAAGCAAATCTTGATCACATACAACGCATCACATAAGCATAAAGTACACAAATTGTAGTTGCGCTGCTGAAGGAAATAACATACTTAGATATATAAAATTAGTCAAATGTATACAAAACTCATGGAATATGAAATCCATGACATCAAATGTTCCATACAAATATGAAATATCAAAAGTAAAACAATAGTTATAAGTCTATGACTCTATGCCCTATGGCATAGTGGAGCCAGCATCCTTCCTACGAAGGCATCTAAGGGTCCTGGATGATGTTGCAGCTGCAGCCATAGTCTCTGCCTGTGTCTGACTCTCCATGCCACTCTCACCGACAACAGCTATGTCTCCTCGTGCTCTAGCCTCCTCCTCAGCCATGGCTACAACCTCGGCCTCTCTCTCTGCCTGGTCCACCCAATCAAGGTCCTCGTCACTAAAGAATGCATCTGTAGCCTCAGTGATCCACTCAAACTGTGGATCAACCTCCTCTAGACTGATCGGGGTTTTGTCATGGTAGAAAAGCTTCTATCTGAATGGAAGGAATATACCAAGTCATTCTACTTCCATCACACTCCATTATAATTTTAGAGTGTGTGTGCTCAAACATACTCCACCATGCCACAACCAGAACTCTGGCAGTTATCAATATACTTAATGGTACATTTTATGATCGTGTATCAAAACCAAACATATGCTAACATTTATCCTGAGATGAGGGTGAACAAAATCAATTCATGTCATGTTTCAAGTTCAAGTTTCACATTAGCCAATAATTATATATATAAAGATTAAAATTATGCCCTAAAAGGTTTTATCTGCACATTAAAGAAACTATTATCTTGCACATTAGACGTGGCAAGAAGTCTCCTCAGCCTTAGTTATGCACCCATTCCTACACCCATTTGTAGTAACAGCGGGCAACATTCTCTCTATCGTCGAGTAAATCCCACTAAGAATTTCTCTATCTGCACGAAGATCACGGCGGAAGTGGAAGGCTGGATTTAGGAAACATGCGGCTGCATGGATGGGCCTATGGAGTTAGTTTTCCCATCTCCTATCAATGATCTCCCAAATGGGACGATACTTCTCCCCAACTCCACCATAGGACTGATCTTAATGGCCTCTTTGGCCCTATCCATGCTCCTCATATATGTAGCCTCATTATGGCTCTCCCCATCCTGCAACTCATAGAGAAACTAGTAAGTACTCAATAAAATCGCAGTGCAACATGTTCTACAAATAAGTGTGGAATCAAAATAAATGACAAAAGTAACATATGATTAAAATTTCAAAACATAATAGAATTAAATTTTACCTTCACAATCTCATCCATTGGTGTCCAAAACCCTTGCTCATCAAAAATGCAATCAGCCACAACAATCCTTGCAGTGCTTGTAGAAAAGGATGAGGAAGACCACTCCTCACTAGTAAACATGCGCCTTAAAGCTGCCTTTGACCGAATCAAGGATTGCATCGTGATAAAATTTGTTGCAAACCTAGTGATGCCAGGACGAGACAACTCCCTCAACCCCGTGTATTGCCTCATAAGGTTAAGCACCGATGTGTGATTGTATACAAATTTGCATATGTTTTTTGCTGCATCCACACATGTTTTGATCCATGGGAGCTTGCCAAGATCCTCCAACATGAGGTCAATGCAATGGGTGGCACATGGAGTCCAAAATATAGTAGGGTGCCTCTCCATCAATAATCTACCAGCAACAACATAATTTGCTGCATTATCTGTCACCACTTGCACTACATTCTCTTCCCCCACATCAGCTATCACCTCTTCTATAGCCTCACACAGGCATGTGGCATTTTGAATTCAAGTGTATATCACTGATTCTGCGAAGATCTTTTGGTATTGTTCAAAATAAGTAAAACCAATTATTCAATAAATTAAAAAACATAAATCAAATCCATATTAAAATTATTAAATATTAATCACTAACCAAATTCAAAATTTCAATGTACTTGAGGGAAGTGCTGGGCACCATCTCGAGGAAACTAGGAAATTAAGCAACGTCCTATTTCTCCTATCAGTCCAACCATCAGTTATGATGGTGCAACCAATCATGCTCCACTGCTTGCGCTGCTCCTCTAATTGTGCTTTCACATCTGCCACCTTTTGAGTCAAAAGTGGGCCCTTTAATTCATCTTCACTAGGGGCTTTGAACTCCACCCCACATATGGTTATGGCATCAACCATGTTTTCCCAGAAAGGTGACCTATAACATGCCATAAATAAATTAATAAGTTATATAATATTGTAAATGAAAAGTTTTAAGTTTTAACTTTAAATTTGAATTCATAATGATACATCTAGATTCTAAAATGAAAAATCAATTTTAAAACAATTAAACGAAAAAGAATTAATTGCCATGGAAGGGAATGGTGCAGTAGTACCAAAAGTCTGCAATTGTCTTTTTTGCTGCATCATGTGCGTCCTTGTTCCAACCCATGCTCTCAAGCGACGGTTGGGAACTAGGAGTAGTGCGTGGTACAAAATATGAGTCCACCCTAGATTTACGAACTCTAGGGCCAATGCTAATACTGCCACTACCACTAGTAGTAGCAGCGCCACCAGCACTAGGAGTACGCATAGGCATAGCTGATGCAGAAACATAAGCACTAGCACTAGGACGGTATGGAGGCATGGAAGAAGCATCTCTGTGAAGTCCCGTGCTAAATGGAGCGATAATTTTTCCAATTACTTAATATCACATATTTCATTTGTCAATTAAGTAAGAAAAACTGGCTTTGCATGATAATGTTTTCTGAGAAAAATATGGTAGGTTCTAACATACATTCATTTGCAAGATAGAACACAACATTAGGGTTCAACTGGTGTCAGCTTGATGGCTATTCACTTTCCTATCAGCAAGGTCTCATAAGAGATTATAGACAAGTACAATGAAAGCATAACCGTGATAAGCAAGCTTTATATCAATTCCGGACCCACATATGACTGATTTGATGGCACACAAATACTCAGAAATTTATATCAGCTTATGACATTCTCAGATTAATCAGATTGAGCACAGTTTATACAATTTATGACTGAAGCAAGTTACAGCAATATACTCTGAGCTGCTAGACACTACAGATTTGATGCTTTTCTATGCTCATATATAACTTTGTTATCATTATAAATACCAAAACTGGCCTCAGCAAGTTGCTGACGATTTGACAGTATATTTCAGATTGAATACATTGCATAATCAGCTTATACTAACTAGATATCTTCCTGATTACACTTTCCAAATACTGTAAGAGACCTTATGAATGTTCAAAAAATATTAGAGAATGTATCATACCAACTCCTTACAGAGTTAGACTGAAATTGATTGTCTGAATGAGCTGATTTTTAGAGAAGCATCATACAGGTTTGGGCTCATACAGAACTAATTGTCCTCCCACTTGCAACTCAGCATACATCAACAAAATGACTACGAAAACCTATGGTGGAGTGTGCAGCAATTATTAACAGAAAATGCTTCAAACTCAGACCTGGAACAACATGTGAGGATCTGAAAACGACCCAGAACACTCAGAATGTTTTAGCAGCCGCTTGAACCCCTCTTCTATCGATTGTTTCTTCTAAACAGTGAAGCACCCTGCCTTAGACACTCCAAACGCCTCCCCAAAACCCTCCTTTAGCAACCATGACCAAGCAAAAATAAGAAGAAAGTCATTTCTTCATCAGCAAACACGTTTTTTCTTTAGTCCGCCCAGATTTCTTTAAACCACGACTTTTGCAGGAGTCTTTTGCTTGAATATAGTGCACCTAGGGTTTCTTAACAAAGCCACATCCTCAAAACAGTAGAATGAACTCCCAAATCGATCCCACAAAGCATCAAAATCTTTGAATACTATAATCACGAAAATCAGAGGTGAACATTCCCAACTAGGACAGAATCTCTCACTGTCGAAATGGGTCTCCCCTGGTTTGAACTTGCCACCATGAAGCTCTTGAGAAGCTCTTCCCGTGAATGATAAAATCAATAATAATCTTCAAAAGTGTCGAATGATTTCTTCTTTCTTTCCTTTTGTATTTTTTAACTCACAAATATAAAGTGATTTTGTATAGTTCATATTTCAAATATTTCACTAAGTCACTTTATAAACAATCAAATAAGTGACTATATAATTTTTCACTTTATTTAATTAAAATAATTGATTAAAGTCATCCTTAAGAAATTTTATTAATTTTTGGACAATTTAATCAATTAAATTAATTAAGTCACTTAACCATAAATTTGGGGACATTACAATCTCCAACAGCACCAAGTCCCTGTCCATGAAATATTCCGAGCCAAATTTTTTCAATTTTCAAATTACAACTAGAATGTAACACACCCAAGTAGGGCTAGGATAACCAAACCAAAGGAAATACTACAATATAACTTTGCTAAGAATGCACTCAATCTCAAATAAGAGAGAGTACCGCCATATGGCAAAGAGGATCTGCCAAGACATTAATCAAAACTACGTAATCGAAGTAACTCTAACTAAGAACATGTCATAATCTAATGAAAGTATGTGGTCGAGGATCCCTACCATCTAATATACTGAAAGCAAACTCAATACCAAGTATGTGCTACCCAATTCCAAAATGGAAATGAGGCGACCATATGGCAGAGCAATTACATGAAATACAATACTGGAAATGGAGCTCAACGCCAAGTATGTGCACGCCTATCCAAGATGAATAGGCGCTATCATATGACGGAGCAACTAAAAAGTAAATACAATAGACTGAGCAAGGATCAGTCTCTTCCACGAAATGTGGGAAATATAATAAAGAGCTTACAAATGTGAATATTGGCTGGTTAGTACTATTAACAGCCTTACAATATAATATATCTCCTGCAAGCATGATGGATTATAGTGATAATCAAACTGCTGAAATGTAGAGCTACTCCAGAATGATTAATATGACTAAGACGAACAATCCCAGCCCTATTAATAATTTTACTAAGTCTGATATGACAGATCTGCAGTTAAAATGGTGAAATCAGCAACTCCAGAACTCACATAAATGCTCATATCTCTCTCAATACTCACTCATTTAACTTGAAATCAGTTGCAAAACATTCTAATGACAATGACAATGAAGATGGATCACAAAAACTTCTCACAAAGACCCCCATTTATTTTGCACTACTTCCAAAGCACTTACGAAGTGAAATTGCCTTAAGCAAGGGTATTCTCAATTTAGATAATTCATAGACTCTCAGCTGCACCTCCTAAATGGCCATGGCTTCTAACATAGGAAAATAGATTGGAACAAGACGCACAATATTATTTCTGTTTCTTTGAGTTAGAAAACAACCCATGTACCATACAACTGGGCAACCTCCTAAAATTGGATGTGAAATACATTAATCCAATAACCCCTGAATGTGAGAAGAACCAACTACAATGAAAGGAAAACTAACTACAACTAAACCTCCTCAACTAGTTGGCCGCCTTTCTGGCAAGAAGCTCTGAGCCAAGGCTAGGGAGGCATTCATTCTCAAGCAATCCCAGCCAATCCTTTACAGTGATAACTTTGGCACCATCACCAACAACAAAATGAGGACCCAAAGCTCCAATTTATAACTTCAGAAGAGCTTTCTAGAAACCTTCAAGAAGGGCGCCACCTCAAAGATTCTCTTAGGTCATTGAATTGTCTTTTGTCTTCACCCTCAGGATGGCGTACTTGCTTAAGAAGATAAATTTCACTTTTTAAATAAAATATTTGGCTCACCCAAAGTTGGCGTCCAAACTCCTTGAGCAATATTTGGCTTTAGAAATATTAAAATATTTCCTCCATGTGAAAATACCCTCAATGTCCCCCTTTTAAAGACAATATTAATTCATGATGCTAGAACAAGGAATTATAATGTTAAATTATAACATTATAATATAAAATATCTTATATCACCATGGAAATGCATCAGAAGCCAAATTCAACCATACCATCTGAACAGACTGCCAAAGTGGAGCCAACTGATTAGGAGTCAACAAGTCAACTACTAAAAATAGAATTTACTAAAAATAGTAAATTCATGTAATTGCTCAAAATGCTGAACTGAAACCACCAACGCGAAGCTCTCAGAAAACCCAGAGGGAATTCACAATCCAAGTTCAACAATTCCAAAAGAAGACTGCAAAAAGATGAAAAAATCCTCCAAGAAGTTTGGAAACCCTGATTCCAGCTTCTGTTTAGCCTACGAGTTTCTAGAAATAGGCTAAATCCAAATGAAGAGCGTAGGGCTAAATTGGGGACATTACAGTCCGCTCTTCCCAAAATTGCTTGTCCTCAAGCAATGCCACCACAACTCTAGAAAAACTCAAACTGCACCAATCCAAACCAAGTACAATCCCAGTGTCCCATATCCGTCTAAAAGAGGGCCCACCGTGCTGATGTTGCACTACACTGATCACAATAGTGGAACCATAATGGCCAAAATGCTCTGAGTCAGCAAAATCAACAATGCCACTGTCTATCACAAACCTAGGCATTGGAAAAGATAGTCTACTCAACTCAAAATTGTAATCCTCAACATGCCTCCATAAGGTATCTAACACAACCATGATTGCAGATGTGACCTCTCCAAAACATCTTGCAAAGAGGGAAGCAATCCTTTGCAAGAGTTCATCAAACTCTAACTCATGACTCCACATGAGTCTACTATGCCCCCCTACATTATTCTGATGCAACCATGAAGATTACTAAAAACTCTTACAATTCCCACTCCAAGAGCCTCAGAATGGTGAACCAAAGCATGTGAGAGTCCGCTGTCCTGAACCAACACTGAGAGTAAACTGTCAAATTTTCCATCACAAACCATCATAAGATGAATTTGGAGAGTAGGAAAGGTGTGAAGGAACAAATAATTGCTGCTGATCAAGGCTGGGATCAACATAGTGCAATCTGATACTAGAGTCCTACACAAAGGAAAACAACAACACCACTCAAATTCCCAAGTGTGAGCATGTGAGATGACCATCGAGCTACAAGGTGACACCTCCAAAGTGGCAGGAAAACAAACTAGAGCAATGTCCAACTGAAAACTACCACCTCTTTGACAAGTAGTGATGGAAAAACTCTCCCAAACGAGAGTAACTCCACAAGTAAGGTGGCTGGTCTGCCTCCAACCAGCAAACTCGTGTCTCAAAATCTGCCCTTGTCTTAGCCGAGGATCACTGCCAAAAGCAACCAACTGCTTATTTCTCCAACCCATACTCAAAATTATTCTCCAATCCATTTGTTGATGAACAAACGAACCCATCAA
Organism: Sequoia sempervirens; assembly: GCA_007258455.2. Taxonomy (NCBI): domain Eukaryota; kingdom Viridiplantae; phylum Streptophyta; class Pinopsida; order Cupressales; family Cupressaceae; genus Sequoia; species Sequoia sempervirens. The sequence goes on from VDFB02303392.1 coordinate 9,851, forward strand.
GTGGCAAACAAAGAAACAAACAACATCAACAAATTTGGAAATTTGATCCTTATTCCTCCAATAGTCCTTTCCAAATGTAATAAGCTCTATCAAGCCAAATTGAGGATCCCAAGCACGGATACCCAACCAAAAATGATTTTCAACCCATAGCAAGGTAATCTCAATGCATCCCCAAGTGCCAGTAAGGATCAAGTGCATACAAAAGAGATTGATGCTTCCTCTAGTGAACCTTTGAAGCCTATCCATGAAAGTTTCAACAACATTGGAGCATGAAATATTAAATGACCTCAAATCCAACTCCAACAATGGTCTAATAAGTGCCAAAACATCATTCAACCAAAGGGATGGATTGACAGGCATACAAACACC
>VDFB02303393.1:0-16115 GCA_007258455.2 Sequoia sempervirens
ATGCATTGAAAAATTAGATTTGTGTTTAGTAACACCTTCGAACTCTACATCTTCAAGAGCCATATGGTCTTCTAGCTCTTCTTCTTCATTAACGTCTCCATGGTCAAACATTATCGCAGCATCAAAATTGATCAATGGATCATAATTGTCCGCTGTTCGGAAAGTTTCTGTAGCAACATAATCTTCTTCTTCAAAGACAACTTCTCCTCCAAGGGCTACCTTATAGTTTGCCATGCAATTTGGTTCTTGTTCTTCATCAGGATCAAAGGGAAACTTATCCCACACAGGTTCTTTAACATAACTTGATGCCAACACACCCGGATCCCAAATGCCAAGGGGTTGACTGAGATGATCAACAAGAAGAGGTTTTTCATGCTTCACTGGAAGTATTAACTCAATGAAAAAGTCAGCTCCTGAATCTCTTAAGCTGATATCTTCAAAAACATTTTCCTCCAATGGTTCGGTTTGCTGGTCAAACCCAAGTCCGACAATGTCACCACCGAAAGGGAGTGAAGAATCTTCAATGTTTGTTGTTTCGAAAACTTCACCTTCATTATCTTTTATGGAACCATCATGAGAAAGTATGTCGCTGATTTCTTCAGGTGGAACTTCTTGGGAAGTTGAGACAGCAACAAGAGTAAAATCTTTCATCATCAAATCTTCAATATGATCTTGCATGAACTCCGTAGAGTCATCACCAACATCATCACTACAGTCTTGGTCATAAGCTGGTTCTACGACATCACTAGCATTTTCTCCATCTTGTACTCCTTCAACAAACTCATCCCACACAACAGTACTACTAAAATTTTCTGTGAAGTCATTTCTCTCAGGACCTCCATGGGCTGAATCCAAATTAGGATTCAAGACTGCTGCTATGTTATGATCTTCATCACTTGCTATCACATGCAAGTCTCGGAAAGTATTGTGGGGCTCTTCCACACATTCTTCAACTGACAAAGTTTCATCAACATGCTTGTTTGTGGGCTGCAATTCACAAATAGACACTTCATCTTCTTCCTTCTTTGATCCTTCAACCAAAACTTGTTCTGCTTCCTTTTTTATCATTTTCCTGATGTGGTCCACCATCTCCGACTTTTCGGGCTTCAGAAACGCCACACAATTCAAATGGGTATCAAATGAAACATTGTTCTTATAATCATCTGGCATGTTTTGATATTGCTTACGGAGTATGGCAGCCTCATGTTCACATTGTCTTTTGTACTGTTTGGCATACTCAATGAAATCTCTTGTGGCCAAACTAACCTTTCCTTCCTCAAATGCCATAATCGAATCTGACTTCTCACGATTACTGAACAAACGATGATACATCTTTGAAACTTCTGAAAACTGATCTAAGCTCGGTTCTGACCTTTGGTGTAGAAACCGATTTCTCTATCACTCAACTGTCAACTGAACTTTAATGGGCACAGGATGGCAGGATCTTGGCTCTGATACCACTGAAATATTCCGTGCCAATTTTTATTTTTATTTTTACCAAGTACACAACAATGCAGAGAGTACCCGTTAGGGTTAGATAATTCAAACCAGCAGATTACAAATAACTCGTTGCCAAGAATGCGCACTCAATCTCAACAAGAGAGAGGCTGTCATATGGCAAGAGGATCGTCAGTGCCTTAAACAAAATGCAACTGAAGGTAACTCTAACCAAGAATGTGTCCGCGAAGGACGATCATATGGTCAGAGGATCTTCTACGCTACAAGTACTGGAAACAAACTCAACACCAAGCATGTGCTACCCAATCCAGTATGGAAAGGAGGCGACCATATGGTGGAGTGCTAAGAATTACAATGCAATTAAGGGAAATAAGCAAGAATGCTGAAGTACTCGACGTCAAGAATGTGCTTTCCAACCCGAGACGGAATGGGAGCTACCATATGAAGGAGATATAAAGAAAGACAATAGACTGGGCAAGGATCAGTCTCTTCCACGAAATGTAGGAAATATAAATAAGAGCTTACAAATGTGAATATTGGCTGGTGAGTACTACTAACAGCCTTACAATGTAATATATCTCCTACAAGCACGATGGATTAGAGTGATAATCACACTGCTGAAATGTAGAGCTACTCCAAAACGATTAATATGACTAAGACAGACAATCCCAGCCCTATTAATAATTTTACTAAGTCTGATATGACAGATCTGCAGTTAAGAATGGTGAAAACAGCAACTCCAGAACTCACTTAAATGCTCATATCTCTCTCAATACTCACTCATTTAACTTGAAATCAGTTGCAAAACATTCTAATGATGATGACAATGAAGATGGATCACAAAAACTTCTCACAAAGACCCCTATTTATTTTGCACGACTTCCAAAGCACTTACAAAGTGAAATTGCCTGCAAGCAAGGGCGATTTACTTTAGATAATTCATAGACTTCAAATAAAATTCTGGAAACTTGCACATATGGTCGCCCTACATAGGAAAATAGATTGGAACAGTACCCAGAACAATATTATTTCTGTTTCTTGAGTTGTGAGTAAAAACAACCTACAGCCATACAAATCAGCAACTCTAAAATTGACAGAAAATACAATAACTCAACTACAAAATGTGAGAAGAACCAACTACAATGAAAGGAAACCAACTACAACTAAACCTCTCAACTAGTTGCTGTCTTTCAAGCAAGAAGAAGAGCCAAGCTAGGAGGCTTACATTCCTCGAAGCAATCCCAAAGCCAATCCGGCAGCATAACTTTGCAAATTCATCAGATGACAAAATGAGGACCCAAAGCTCCAATTTATAACTTCAGAAGAGCTTTCTAGAAACCTCCAAGAAGGGCGCCACCTCAAAGATTCTTTTAGGTCATTGACTTGTCTTTTGTCTTCACCCTTAGGATGGCGTACTTGCTTAAGAAGATAAATTTCACTTTTTAAATAAATATTTGGCTCACCCAAAGTTGGCGTCCAAACTCCTTGAGCAATATTTGGCTTTAGAAATATTAAAATATTTCCTCCATGTGAAAATACCCTTCAATGCCCCCCTTTTAAAGACAATATTAATTCATGATGCTAGAACAAGGAATTATAATGTTAAATTATAACATTATAATATAAAATATCTTATATCACCATGGAAATGCATCAGAAGCCAAATTCAACCATACCGTCTGAACAGACTGCCAAAGTGGAGCCAACTGATTAGGAGTCAACAAGTCAACTGCTAAAAATAGAATTTACTAAAAATAGTAAATTCATGTAATTGCTCAGAATGCCGAACTGAAACCACCAACGCGAAGCTCTCAGATAACCCAGAAGGAATCTGCAATCCAAGTTCAACAATTCGAAAAGAAGACTCCGCAAAAAGACGAAAACATCCTCCAAGAAGTTTGGAAACCGTGATTCGAGCTTCTGCTTAGCCTACGAGTTTCCAGAAATAGGCTAAATCCAAATGAAGAGCGTAGGGCTAAATTGGGGACATTCCACTTACCCCAACACAAATCAAACCAGAGTAGGGGTATCCAAACATGCTATATTGTGTCCATAGGAAAAAGCCATGATTTAATGCGATGTCTCAAGGTAAGTGCAAATTTTACATCAATCATTTTTCTTAGGAATGGAACTAGTTTGTTACTATGAAGAATTTCAAGAATATGCTTCCTTGCAAATGTATATATTCCTTTGCATGGAAACCGTAGTTGCATCACACTCAAAAAACTTGTGATGAATCCCAAGTAATTACAACCCACCACATTTTTCATGACATTTCTGATTTTTCCCCAAGCTTTTCAGAAAGTAAATTCTTTTTATATATGCCTATCCTTTTTCTTACTCGCTTTTACACTTGGAGACAAAAGAATAAAGAAGCATGAGCAGATTGAAAATTTTCAGTTCAAGGTTAAGATTAGACCAATTTGAATTTTTACTAACTTCTACTTTGAATAGTCTATTTACAATTAAAATAATAAAAAGTATTGAGGGTTGTTTCTTTTAACTATAGTGTTGGCGTTTAAATTTGCACCTCTGGAATGCGTATTTGAAACGGACAGCTATGCACAGATAAACTGCTGTTCAAATTAGGAGGGGAAGCTCCCTCTTGCTGATGGTGTTGAAAGAAAATAAACTAAGAACTAAGTTGCCTATCTTTTTGATCAGCTTAGAGCACAAGGTTTATTAAACACAAACGCCGCTGCTGAGATTTTATGATTTAAGACCTTCAACTACGACTAACTTAAACTAAAGACGTTTCTAACTTCTCAAGTAACAAGCAGAGCAAGAGAAACTAGAAATGAACGAGATTGATTTCTGACAAAATACTTCAATAAACTCTCTCTCAACAAACATCTACACACTTCAATGCAAGTTGAAATCAAGATCATAAAAGTAGAACATAAATAACGGAAATCTGAGATTTTGGACCAAGGCAAAGGAGGCTCATGATTTTATTACTCAAACTTCTGGAACAAAACTCACTTCTAACATGCCTGGAACAAGAAATTGCAGCTAAAGAGGCTTGCAATCTTGTTCTTACACAATAGAAACAGCAATCACACTAACTCCTTGTTGGCTAAAGAGGCTCAACAATTTGCTATCACAACACAATCGAACAACACTCGAATAACAAATAGAAGGCACAATAGGCTCAGCGTTTTGTTATCACTAGCATGGTTAAAGAAACTAATGAGCAAAGACTCTTATTTATAGACAAGCAGAGGAGTAGGGAACCCTAAAATCTCCTTGCTTTCACAATCTAGGGCTTGCTCAGCAAGCAAGCTTTATTACTAAATCTAGAAAGAAGATAACATCTAACATCTAAGAAAGCAGAAAAAGCGGGAAACGCCAACTATTACATTTTATCTTCTTTCTCTTCTCAAAGAATGGATAAGAATCATTCCAAGAATAGAAAGAAAGTGGGAAAGAAAGCTTCTAGAAGAAATCTGCTTTAAAGCTCGATCACATCCGCTAGAAAATTAGAAACTATGTCCCGGTTCAGTGCATCTATGCCATCAATAGCAAAACACCGCTTTTCTAAAATATCTTCACCATCTGCAACTGACCTAAGGAAATCTTCGACCTCATTGGCCACTTTTTCAAACCTTGCTGACATCATGTAAGTGTGACTTGGCACAGTCTTATTTTTTTCTTTCATTCACTTCAGTACAATCTTCTTGTTGTATTTTTCCTTATGCATCCCACATATCCTCTCACATTCGCCCTTTGAGATAGTAACGCTTTGAGGCCATGGGGGAATGGAAAAACATTTCTCGATCATATCAGGCTTCAGACTGCAAATCAGTCTACCATCAGCTGATTGGATCTCCTTGGTAACCGGGTTGTAATGCTTAATGCAAGCGATTACGAATTCAAGACTCTGAACTGATATAGGAATTGACGCTGCTGCGAGGAGTCCAGAATGTCCCAAGTTCCTGATTGAGGTGTTGCCTGCGTTCTCCAAGGCGTGTAGATCGAACACCGGCTTGATGTGATGCAAGTCTGTCTCAGCGGTTTTGATGTAATCATGATAAAGAGCTGATTCAGTCTTGAAAACATTGGGAGTGTACTCCATTTCGGAAAACTTGAAGAATGATTGTAAACTCGCCTTGGTTCTGACAAGTTTTGAGCAATTTCTATTTTTAGAATACTGATTTTCTTGCTCCAATGGACAAAATTTTTGAAAATTCTTCTGAGATATGGGTTTTGCTCAGAATTTTGTTACAAGACAACCCAGATCATCCGTTTTTGAAAATTTTGAATTTTAACTTAAAAAGCAGCAAACCCTAATTTCTTCAATTTTTCCCGAAAAAATAAAACTGGCACCTGGGTTTTGTTCAAAATATGATTAGAAATGGACCCAGTTGATTAGATTTGCAAAACCCTGATGGCTGATCGAAAAAACAGCCAACCTTAGAATTTGAAACTTTCTTGAAAAAAAACTGTGATATGGGTTTTCTTTAGAAGACTGATTTGAGAGGACCCAGATGATTGAAAACTGAATGCCCTGAGGATTTCGCTGACATGCAAAATAAAAGCAACTGCTGCAACTTGATGAAGTTCTTGAAAATTTCTTCAGAAGAATGAAGTGAAAAGACCCAGATGACTAAAATTTGAAAAACCTTGGCCTTCTCCTTGAAAAACTTGATCTTCTGGATAAAAAAAACTTGAAAAAGCAAGGGTTTAAGTTGCTGGTCTGAAAATTTTGATGAAAAACCAGCAAATTAAGCTCTTGAATCTTGAGAAAATTCTTCAAACTTGCTGCTCCAACTTTCTCCTTTGAATGCTACCTACAAAAATAATAAAAATTACATGAAAGAAAGGTGTTAAAAAGACTTAGGGTTTTGTTTTTGCTTTGCTTTCTTTTGCTTTTATTTTCAAAAACCCTAAATCAGCTGTTCATTGAATTTGGACGCCCTCATGCCCTTGCAATTTTGAAACTTCTTGAAAATCTTGAAAATTTTTCTAAGGCATGAGAAGATGGGCGCCCTTCTTCACCAGGGGCACCCACTTTAAGCAGTGTTAGTCAAATTTTTGACATTTTCAACTTTTCATCATTTCAACCCCCTACTTCGCCTTCGATTTCCGGTTTGCAGATTGATCTGATGGGCGAGCTGAAGGATTCATCGCGGAGCTTGACTGATTCTGAGAAGAATGTTCTGGAGGCATCTCTGGCTTAAAACTTCATTTCGACCTTCGAATTCATGGGAGCCTTTTCCTTCCAGGGGCGCCCATTTTGTTCAAAGTTAGCCATTTTCATGATCTTCAATTTCTTCATTGACTCCTCTTCTACAGATGATCTCGTCGAATTAGGTGCTCCGGGCATCGGATTGACTGCCTGTTATGCTCATCGCGAAGCTGACGAGAGATTAGGAGGGGTCTTCTGGGATGAACTTCGCCAAATAATGAATTTAAGTCCCTCAAAAGCTTGGGTGCCCTTCTTGGCTGGGGGCGCCCAAGTTCACCAGACTTAGTTTATTTTTATGAACTTTCACCTTGCTTCTGAACTTTGATTCCTAGCTCTTGTTTCACCCTACTTTCAGCTCCTCGTATCTGGTGACTGCGAACTCTGATCGACGTGCTGGATATCACATTGGAAACCTTGATTGACTGTGAAGAGATCACGTTAGACACTTTTGTGAATTCAGCTGTTTAAGCCCCTGAAAACTTGGGCGCCTCTTCTCTCCTGGGGCGCCCAAACCTTCCAGACTTAGTCATTTTTCATCTGATTTCTTCTTCAAGTTTGAAACCCCCATTCTGTATCCTTGACTTCGACCTGAATTCGCCGGAAGATGGCCAGTCGGATGATCTGACGGAGACAGGCGTATCGAAGCTGGCTGAATACTGTAGAGATTGAGCACTTTAACTGTCATGTCCCCTTCTAGTTGACATCTCTCAGAGCACAGGATTAACCTACTATGCGACTCTCGTAAGCTGATGGGATGGTTAGAGGGTCTTGATGGAGCTTGGCTTGGCTTCAGTTGTCAGTATTTTACCAGTTGGCTTTCGTTCGGGCTCATTCAGACACTTTTAGCCTGAGTTGCTATTTTTAGCAGTATTTGGCACTCAGCGAGGGACCCCTGCTATTTTTAGCAGTATGGATTGATCACGTGCAGAATCACTTCCTTATTCATCAGCTTCAGACGGTTCGTGCATCGGGTAAATATTGAGAGATATTAATATTTAATTGATTTAATTAAATATTAATTATTGGAGCTTATATTATAAAGTTATAATATTTTAAATATTATAACTTAAGTGATTTTGGCTGAAGGGGTCGCCCATCATGGAAGGGGCCATTTTAATTATATTTTATAATTAAAATTTGATCAGAGACTATTGAAATAATTAAAAGGAAAAGTCGAATTTATTTTAATGATGCCTCTTGAAGGAATTCGCACTTTTCAAAGGGATATAAGGCTTTGCTTGGAAAATCGAGCCATTATGTTATTGATTATTGAAATTTGAGCAAGTCTTCTTCCAGAGCACGGAAGCCAAGGGTTTCAGTCTCAGAGCATTGGGGAACGAGCCATCTCCAGTGAAAGCAATTCAGAGGTTGTGAAATATCATCCGATTTATTGCCAGGCAAGAGATTTCTTCATTCAGAAGAAATTACAGAGCATCACAGACAAGAAATATTCAGGGTTTTTGATTAGCAATTCATCCAGAGGAGTTTATTCCATTGAGGCGCATATTTCTTTAAGATCTGGAGACTCAGAGAAGAGCCGTACTTTTTATTTGTTATTTGCTGCTGTTTCAAGGCCGTACTGTTCTGTACCAGGCCGTACCTCCATTGGAAAGGGCGTACTTTCAAGATCAAGCAAAACGCCTTCCATCTCTTCAGTCTGTCACCACTAATAGGGGCGCCTATGCACCTGGCATTCATTTGGATCGTCTGACGGAGGGAGAAAGGGCTATTTGTTGCAGCCGTACCAAATCAAGGTCATTTTCATATTGCAGCAAATCAGGTTTTCATCAAATAAAATATTGCATTTTCATTTGCATGTACTTGGATCTTATTTGTAATCATTCCAGAAGTTGAATAAATAGTCTGGCATCGAAAGTTTCAATAGATTCCATCATTCTCAGAGTTATATTATTTTATTTAAATTTATTCAGCAATTTCTTTTCAAAATCGCCATCTTCTTCATTCATGCAAAAAACTCAAAAACAGTCAAAAAACCAAAAATACACAAAACAATAAAAAAAACAGTCAGATTCAGAAACAGGGGAAACAAGGGTTTCTACAGTGGTATCAGAGCTAAATCTTGCCATCCTGAGGGTTTAGCAGTCTTATGCAACCACAACAGATTGGGTCTCACAGGTATTACACACGCAGGCGAGCCTTGATTGACAGGCAAACAGGGTTCGATCCGGCAGCCGGAAAACATGGTTGATAGAACCATAGCAAAGATAAATCGTTTGGGGAAAAAATCGGCAAACCAAAAAATCAGGATTTTTTGAAAAATCGTGAAAAAATCGGGAAAAAATCGGATTTGAAAAAAAATGTAAAGGAATGTAGAAAAATAGACAAAACCTATGTTTTCTAAAAACTCAAGGTCATTTCCATAGCATAGAGATATAGAGAGCAAATAAAACAGAGATTTTAAATAGAAAATAGATATTTTTTGTATATATTCATATCGCTGATTACATTGCATTGCACAAAATATACTCCTCAGTTCTCATAAATAAAAGTAGATGTTGACATATGACAAAATGTCAATTACAATAGTGTGTAACTTTGTACAAAATCAACCTCTAATCTAAGTACAAAGTGACAAAAAAAAAATGTAGCCAATGACAACAACGCTAGAGGGTAGCAGGCCTTGATGATGAAGCTCCTACTGCGTTGACTCAATTGACTGCCAAAAAAATCATACCAAAACATCTATAACTAGAGTAATGCTAGCTCACCTTCTAAATATTCTTAAAATTATCTATAACTAAATTTTTGACAGCGTTGACTCAATTGACTGCCAAAAAAATCATGTCAAAATATTCTTAAAATTATCTATAAACAAAGCATACCAATACACAGGTTGATTCAATATGATAAATATTACAATTTCTTTAAGTTTGTTTTATTCTCAAAATAATAGTAAAATACATGCCTGAACATTTTGATGTCATTGACAATTAAGCCAATAGATACAATATAAACAAGGAAAATAAGTTGATTCCATGTGATTTTATTTGATATTATAAATATACATACAGAACGAATATCGGTAAACATCAAATGCTTACAAGTTTCTCTCCATCTTGTTTTCAAAAAAAGAGAAAGAATAAGTCATTTTGTAAGCTCACTGTCTCTTTGCAATACAACATAACTCTTGGCATTTCTGTAGTAGCCAGAGAGAGTGTTGTGTAATACCCCTCAAAAAACTGACACTTCTCTTGTAAAAACTAATTACAGCTAAATAACTGTGCTACTACTCCTCTTTGTGCAAATGTAAATACATTTACAAAGCAAGCCCAAAGAGTTTTACCGACCTAAAATGTTTTGTGGCAGGGATTATACTTTATAGTAAAATGCAGTAAGAAAAAAATGCATTATAGTGGCAATGGCGACCTACCTGAGAGTCTGAGACGACTTTATGTTAAGAAAGAACCAAAATGCGCCCAAAAAAACGCGAATAGAAGAAGACTGCTCCAGAAATTCGCGTCAGTAAAAAATGCCCTCTTTTGAGTAGATTCAAACTCGAAAAACCTTCAGCCGCCTTCAGGTGTTTTCGCGCACATCAGAAACCCTCGACTCACACTTTAAAAAGGCGAAAACGCGATAAATAAAAGCAAAAACGCGTCTTTTTTAGGGTTTTTTTTAAAACGCGATTTTTTCACGTTTTTTTGCCGATTTTTGGTCGAAAAAAACCCGATTTTTAGCCGATTTTCAACGATTTTTTGACAGCGTTGACTGCCCAAAAAATCGGGATTTTTTCAGGGAAAAAATCGGCAACCCTGCAGATTTTTTCAAAATCGCGATTTTTTCGATTTTTTGGGGATTTATGCTTCTATGGATAGAACAGAGTATTCCTAGAAACGTAGATTCCCCCGAGATCAGGACGATGCAGAGGTTTTAGACACTCTCAGAGACTCACGAGCAGGTCAACGGCAGTCCAACGATGTGCTACAGCAGTTGACAGTAGCCATTCAGAGGTTGGGTACACAAAGGAGACCGTCACCTCAGCATGAGGATAACAGGAGTGATGCAGGATCTCGGAGAGCACCCAGGACTGTTTCACGGACAGCAGATAGGCCTACTAGGCCTACTTTTATGAGACAGGAGCCCAATGAGGCTATTGCAGGTGAGGAGCACAAGGAGTTGTTCGCAGATACACTTATGGCAGCGAACGGGGAGTGGGAGTTAGTACCACCTGATGTCAGAGAGAGGATCACCTTTGATAGATTTATTACACAGAGGCGAGAGCACCACAGAGGTCGACAGGATTGGAGACCTAGATACCAGAATAATGATTTGAAGCATGCTACAAACAGGCTCAATCTAGCGATGTTCGATGGTAGTGGTAAGGTCACAGCTCAGGCCTGGATTAGTAAGCTGGACACGTTCCTTACATTGCGTCCGATGGCTGAGAGAGATGCTATCAGATATGCGACATTACATCTGGAGGGAGTAGCTTACGACTGGTGGCACCACGGGATGGTGACACTCCAGCATGACTGGATCACATCATATCAGGAGTTTGTTGATCGGTTGGTGGAGCGGTTTGACAGGAAGGATCCAGAATCCTATTTTAGAGACTTGGCTCAGTTGAGACAGAGTGGTAGTTTGGAGTTGTATATTGGTGACTTTCAGAAGTTATCAGTTATGGTTCCGAATATTTTAGAGAGGCGACTTGTAGTGCTCTTCATGGAGGGCTTGACGGAACCATTGAGAGGTTGGATCAAAGCCTTTGATCCTCCTTCGTTACAAGAAGCGATGAAAAAAGCTCGTAGTATGGAGTTGGCAGCACCGTCCAGTAGATTCAACTCCAGAAACAATTCTTCTTTCAGGGATAATAAGGGCTTCAATAGAAACAGAGAGAAGTCTGATTTTAATAAAGAAAAATCAGATTTTAAGAATGATTCAAAGGGTAAATCAGCAGCACCACCTTTGGATCGAGAGGCTCTTAACGATCTACGCAGGAAGAAGCTTTGCTTCTACTGCGAAGGTCCCTATGACGCCAATCACGATTGTCCTTTGAGGCCTAAGGGCAAGGCAAATCGAGTGATGTGGGCTTACTACGAGGATTCAGAATCAGAAAATTCCGAACAGCAGGAGAGTTCTGAGGAGTCAGAGTCAGAGGCTTTAGAGCCTAAGGCAGAGGCAAAGTCAGAACTTCAGATACAGGAGGCACGCCTATCTAGCATTCAGCAGGAGGGCTCATTCAGGATTCGTGGAGTGTTGGCGGGACAGAGGGTCATTACCCTTCTTGATACAGGAGCCACACACAATTTCATTGATGCTAGATTTGTTGAGAAACGCGGACTCATCACTGAGGAGTTCGAAGGCATTAGGGTTAAGGTGGCCGACGGTTACACTCTTAGGTGTGAACGCATGATTAAGGATCTCCCCTTACGCTTGAACAATTATGAGTTCAAGGCTGATTATTACGTAGTTAACATGGGAGATATTGATTTGGTCTTGGGCATGAAGTGGCTTCATTCACTTGAGGAAGTCACTCTTCGTCTCAAGGACATGGAGATCCATTTTGATGTGGATGGGAAGACACATATTCTAAAGGCAATACGGGACAACAACATCAAAACAATTTCTTTTCGTTGGATGGAGAGACTCATGCGACACGACATGGTAGAGTCGGCTGCCGAGTGCACATTGGCATCTATACAGGAGGGACAGTAGAAGACTGAATATCATCCTGACATACAACAGTTGAGAATCAAGCATGATAAGGTATTCAGTGATATTCCACCAGGGAGACCTCCAGACAGGGGCATTGAGCATATTATTGAGCTTGAGGAGGGCGCTAAGCCCGTTATGATTACGCCCTATAGACATCCCAAGCGGCTGAAAGATGAGATCGAGAAAATGATCAAGGAGTTACTTGCTATGGGTCACATTCGACCTAGCAAATCACCATTCGCTTCTTCAGTTGTTTTGGTAAAGAAGAAGGATGGCACCTTACGCATGTGCATTGACTATAGAGTCCTGAATAAGAGGACTATCAAAAACAGGTATCCAATACCTCGTATAGACGAGCTTATTGATGAGCTCCATGGTGCATGCTACTTCACGAAAATAGATTTAAGATCAGGATATCATCAGATCAGGGTTCGTGAGCAGGACATCGAGAAGACTGCCTTACGTTGTCATTGTGGGCACTTCGAGTTTGTGGTGATGCCATTTGGGCTCACTAATGCGCCAGCTACTTTTCAGTCCACCATGAACAGAGTTTTTCATTCATTGCTGAGGAGATTTGTATTGGTCTTTTTCGATGATATTCTTATCTACAGCAGGACTTGGCAGGAGCATTTGGCTCATCTGGAGACCGTGCTCAGTATTCTGGAGAGGGAGTCCTTGTACGCCAAGGAATCTAAATGTGACTTGGGAATGACCGAATTCCTATACTTGGGTCATATCATCAGTGCAGAGGGAGTGCGGATGGATCCTGAGAAGATCCGCGCTATTATAGACTGGCCGACTCCGGCAAACCTTACACAGCTGCGAGGATTTCTAGGTTTGTGTGGGTTCTATCGCAGATTCGTGAATGGTTATTCACGCCATGCAGCCCCGATGATAGATTTGCTGAAAAAGGGTGCATTTTGTTGGACTCCTGAGGCACAGGAGTGCTTTTTGAGGTTTAAGGAGTTGATGACTACGTGTCCCGTGTTGGCACTACCAGACTTTTCGAAGTCTTTTGAGCTTCAGTGCGATGCATCAGGTGAGGGCATTGGAGTGGTGCTTATGCAGGACAAGCACCCTATTGTGTATGAGAGTTGTAAGCTCGGAGGGCCAGAGAGACTCTACAGCATTTACGATAAGGAGATGCTCGCTATAATGCATGCCTTAGCAAAATTTAGACAATATTTTGTTGGCAGCAAATTTTGCATCAAAACTGACCACAACAGTTTGAGACACTTCTTGGGGCAGCGAGATCTCAACGATCGTCAGCAGAAGTGGGTTAGTAAATTGCAGGCCTATGACTTTGATATCTCGTATATCAAAGGTACACAGAATGTAGTAGCTGATGCTCTTTCATGCAGGCCTCATTTGAGCTCTATGGTTCACATTTCAGAGGATTGGAGGCATATGATTGTGGCAGAGTATGCCAAGGATACATGGGCATCCAGCATCATTGAGGGATCAACGATTGATACTAGATACACGCTTGTAAATGACTTGATCATTTACAAGAACATGATTTATTTGGTCCCAGGTTCAGAAGTGAAGAACATTATCATGCGAGCCTTTCATGATGTACCTACTACAGGACATCCCGGGTATTTCAAAACCTATATAGGCGGTCGGGAGAGATTCACATGGAAGGACTTGAGGCGGATGTTCTTCGATGCGATGAGTGCTGTTTGTATTGAGAACAAGCGGGAGAAACGCGTACCAGCGAGGATGTGCAATACTTAGATTCGGCGAGGAAGTGGGAGTCTTTTGTCGATGGATTTCATTCTGGAGCTTGCCTAAAACCCAAAGTGCATATATCTTATTGGATCGACTAGCGAAGTATGCCCACTTCTTCGTTACCACCCTTACACGACTACTACCAATTGCTTGAGGTCTTTCCATGGTATTGATTTGCATGGGTTGCCACCAGGAGGAGCATAATTGAGAAGCGAGAGATGATGGGTTCTTGAGTCACTTCTGGTAGGAGTGTTGAGACTGTGGAGCTGAGCTTATGAAACACCGATTACCGCCCCTTTGACGGATAAATGACGGAGATAGTGAATAAATGGGTGGAAGGTTACCTCAGGAATTATATTGCAGGGCAGCAGAAGGCATGGGTCAAGTGGATTCATTTGTGTGAGTATTGCTACAACACGACATTCCATATGACCATTCAGATGTCCCCTTTTATGGCGTTGTACGGGTATGAGGCGCCGAGTTTTCTGGATTTGCTACTGAGTGACAGTAGAGTGCCGAGTGCTGGCGACTTGTTGCAGGAGAGTCAGGATACTATGAGGGCTCTCAAAGAGAATATTGCCAAGGCACAAAATCAGCGAAAGTAGTACGCAGATCAGAAGAGAACAGAGAGGCATTTTGAGGTGGGCGACATGGTTTATCTTATGCTGCAGCCCTACTGTCAGTCCACTCTTAGGAAGAGTGGGTCAGAGAAGCTTAAGCCACGATATTACGGTCCTTTCAGGATACTGAGGCGTGTTGGAGAGGTGGCTTATGAGCTAGAGCTTCCGGCAGAGAGTAGGGTACACAATGTTTTTCATGTGTCATGTCTCAAGAAGGCGTTGGGACACCGTGTGGTACCTTCTGCAGTTTTACCTCCCTTAGATGATGAGGGAAAGTTGATCTTAGTACCTGAGTCCATCCTGGAGTACAGAGAGAGACAGTTGCATAGGAGGACTATCGGGGAATGACTGTAGTAAAGCAGAATGGAGATTTTTCCGGTGGATGCCACATGGGAAGCGAGGATGATACTGCGACATCAGGAGTTGGTGCTTGAGGACAAGCAATTTGGGGAGAGGCGGTATCATGTCCCCTTCTAGTTGACATCTCGAATACGGGAGTTAACCTACTATCTCGACCCCTCGTGGTGATGGGATGGTTAGAGATGTGATGGAGCAGCTTGGCTTTAGTTGTGATATTTTACGGTTGGCTTTAGTTGGGCTCATTCGGACACTTTAGCGGTTGCTATTTTAGCGATATTTGCTTTCAGTGAGGGACCCACATATTTTAGCAGTATGGATTGATCACGTGCAGAATCACTTCCTTATTCATCAGCTTCAGACGGTTCGTGCATCGGGTAAATATTGAGAGAGATATTAATATTTAATTGATTTAATTAAATATTAATTATTGGAGCTTATATTATAAAGTTATAATATTTTAAATATTATAACTTAAGTGATTTTGGCTGAAGGGGTCACCCATCATGGAAGGGGCCATTTTAATTATATTTTATAATTAAAATTTGATCAGAGACTATTGAAATAATTAAAAGGAAAAGTCGAATTTATTTTAATGATGCCTCTTGAAGGAATTCGCACTTTTCAAAGGGATATAAGGCTTTGCTTGGAAAATCGAGCCATTATGTTATTGATTATTGAAATTTGAGCAAGTCTTCTTCCAGAGCACGGAAGCCAAGGGTTTCAGTCTCAGAGCATTGGGGAATGAGCCATCTCCAGTGAAAGCAATTCAGAGGTTGTGAAATATCATCCGATTTATTGCCAGGCAAGAGATTTCTTCATTCAAAAGAAATTACAGAGCATCACAGACAAGAAATATTCAGGGTTTTTGATTAGCAATTCATCCAGAGGAGTTTATTCCATTGAGGCTCATATTTCTTTAAGATCTGGAGACTCAGAGAAGAGCCGTACTTTTTATTTGTTATTTGCTGCTGTTTCAAGGCCGTACTGTTCTGTACCAGGCCGTACCTCCATTGGAAAGGGCGTACTTTCAAGATCAAGCAAAACACCTTCCATCTCTTCAGTCTGTCACCACTAACAGGGGC
>VDFB02303394.1:0-49953 GCA_007258455.2 Sequoia sempervirens
AAATGAAGGAAGAAAAGAAAACTATGCACAACAAAACACAAAGAATGCAAATGAAGGTATCAAAAAGGAAAAAATGAAGATCCAACACACTACTCTCTTTCATATAGTGATGTTGAAAACACATGTAACAAGGTACAATTTCTAGATTCAAGTTGTTCTAATCATATGATAGGTCGTAGAGAAGCATTTACAAAGATGAAAATTTTAAAAGTGAAGTAAGATTAGGCAATGATAAATTACTTGGAATTTGTGAAAAAGGAAAATTGGATATAGACACTAAACAAGGGGGGGGAAATTGCTGATGTATACCACTCATCACAAATAAGGAATAATCTACTAGGTGTTAGTTAATTTGTTGACAAATAACTTAAACTTGTATCTAATAATAAAGTTTGCACTATCTATGATGAAAGATGAGAAAAGATGATTGCTATAGTAAAGATGATGAAAGATGAGAAAATATGATTGCTACAGTAGAGATGATGAAGAACCGAATGTTCCCATTGAGAATCAAAGGGAGGGAAGCAAATGTTTGTTATGTCATCATTGAGGATACAAGTTGGTTATGGCACAAAGGTATGGACAACTTAAGTTTCAAGGATTGCATATGTTGCATCAATGGAAAATGGTACATGGGTTACAAAAGATTCAAGCAAGAGGAAATGAAGTGTGCAAGGATTGTGCATTTGGAAAACACCATAGGGGTAGGTTTCCTGGAAGTGCATAGAGAGCAAATCAGCCATTGGAGCTTATTCATTTATGTAATAAGCACCCTTAGTTTTTTTTTGAAATTAAAACTTGTTAGCTCTAGAAAAAAAATGTAATGCTAAGCAGCTTCCTTCTATTTTTGATTGAACCAAGTTCCCAGTGTGGGTGAGGTGAAAGCATACGATGTAAGGATTACAATTGATACTAAAGCTGCTGAAAGTGACAACCACTTGTCTAGTGGGGTAAGCTGAGAAAATCCACTTTGTAGAGGGAAATCTAATACAATAATGAAATATAAAAACAAGCTCTTCCACTTTTCAGTGGTGAGTGAGTGCCAAAAAACCACTTGTTCAATGGGGTGAGTACAATAAAGCATTACACCTAGTGTTACATTGTGAGCTCTTATAAATCATTCTAAATCAAATGCATAACTGTTGTTACAAATATAATGTGATATGAAACTGATTAAAGCACCCCAAATGAACTCATAACTTAGGAAACTAACCACCCATCATTGAAATGGCAAGTATACCTCAAGGGAATGGTGATTAGGTGACTGGTACAGGCCTGCAACTTCACTGCAGCAGTCTGGACAGCGAAGCAATGACTCAGAAATCTTCACCAATTCATCCACCATCACACCAAATAGTCAATGTAGGCTTAGAGCAATGTTCCCAGCTCACTCTACTCAACTTATCTCCTCCTGAAAATGAATTACAATGATCTGATAATGAATAACAAGCATCTATAGGTTTGTCATAACTCACAAATCAACAAACCAGCAAGGGCATAGGACTGTACGGACCCCTTATAGGCACTCAGATTACCAAAGTTCAACCCCAAACAGGTTTGAGTACTCTTCTATGATCAAGGCGTCCCCAATCAGCAACAAAAGACCCCCAAAAAGGCAGTTCTTGGGACAAGGGATCCACATGCCTAGCTCCAATGCACAAAAAACATGGTACGGCCTAGCTAGTGAAGAGTGCAATGGTGAACAACAAATATAAACCCCTGGAAATGTCTAGTCGACAGGAATAAACCTCTTAGCACTTGCTCCAATTGATAAATGGTGACTATAATGAATCCCCCTTGACCCACACAAGGAGTACAACCAACTACAAGAAAGGTACAACCTGCAATGGTCTTCCTCATTCACCCAACAAGAAATTCATCTCATCTCCAACCTATTGTAAGTATGAGCAATTGGTGTTTGTCATTGATGTCAACAAGCCTATGTTGTCATTGATGAGCAGAAGATTGTTGCAAGAGTATGTGTAGTTGTTGGTGTTGTTCTGGGTTGCAAGGTAGTATTCTGGTGTTGCTCCGCATTTCTTCTAGGTTGAAGATCTGCTTGTGCATTTCAGATATGTTGATCAAAGGTGTTATATCCAAAATTTGATGTGCTAGATCGTTGTGTAGAAGAAGTTGTGTTCACTAGAGTGTAAACTATGTATTGCAGAGGTGTCTAGGAGAAATATTTTTGCTTTGCGTTTCTCTGCTGTTTGATTTCAAGTCTTGCAGATCTAAAGACATGCTGATAGTGTTGGTATCTTTCTTCAGTCGAAGTTGTTTAAGGTTTGGTGTTTCAAAAGTTGGTTTCTTGAGTTACAATGTATAGCAGAGTTGTTTAAGTGTACTGGGTGTGTACATTCTTTAGGTGAAAGTTGTTGTGAAGGAATCTATTGGATTTTAGGGTGTTTGTGGAATTTTCCAAATTGTGTTCAGGTGATATTTGTTGTTCGCAAGTTGTTGTTGATCAAAGGAAGCATGTAACTTAAAAGTTTAATGGTGTTTACACGGGTAACAACCAACCTGGGTGTTTACACTAAATGTGAAGGTGCTTCAGTGTTTGTGGAAGCATGGTGTGGCATGGCATGGCATGTATGAATAGATTTAGGTCCTAGCTAAGGTGTGTTGTAGTCCGCCTTCATTCCTTTCCACCGTGGGAATGTTTTGGTGCCGACCTAATTTGAATTTACACGGTTGAAGTGCATAACCGACCTTGGAGAATGGTTTCAAGGTTGAAGATGGTATAAATGAGAGTTGAGTTGTTGAAGGATGATAAGATAGATGAGTATGATGTGGATTTCAAAGTTGTGAGGTGCGAATTTAAAAAATGCAGTGCGAGATTTCATGTGTTAGATTGCTAGATGTAGTGAGCAGAAGGTGTCTGCAATTCTTTAGTCGAACTGCGAAGGTGTTGGTGACATTGTGGTGGATTTTTCTATTGCATTGAAATTAATTTCTTTGTGTAACATTTTTCTCTATCTTTTTTTTTATTCTAGCAATGAGCCTTTCTTTCTTCTAGGCAGTGTTCCCTCCGGCAATGAGCCCTTCTCTAATCGGTATTGATATTACTTTATATTGTGAGTTAATCTTCACCGTGGTTTTTCCCATCTTAGGTTTTCCACATAAATCTGATGTTTTCTTATGTAGATGTTGATTTTGTTTAAATTTTTGTTATTTGTTTTTCATGTTAAATCATTATAACAAAATAAGGGTTAATTGAATGAATGTGGACTTGAATGTTTATGAGGGTTTTTAAGTTTTAAGGTACAACTAATTCACCCTCCCCCCTTTTAGTTGTCTTGTGCATTCAACAATTGGTATCAACGCAAGGTTCCTTGGAAGAAAGCTTAACCGCTTGAGGTAAATTTGGGATGGCGCACAAGAAAGTGATTCATGTGTTTGATGGAATGGATTATGCATTCTGGAAGACAAGGAAGGTTGGTTTTTTGGTTTATCTTGGATTTGATGTCTGGAAGTTTGTTGAGAATGGATATACTGCACCTGCAAATGGTCCAAGTACTAATGATGAGATAAGGCCTATGAAAGCAATGGTAAAGCAAGGTATGCTCTCAAATGGTCTTGCTAATTCTAAATTAGTGAAAGTTATGAGTCTAAAAACTGCTAGAGAAATTTGGGTAAAGTTAGAAAGCATTTATGAAGGAGATGATAAGGTCAAAAAAGCTAAGATGGGGAATATGAAGATCATGTTTGAGAACCTATGGATGTCTCAAGATGAAAACATTACAAGCTACATGCAAAAGGTAGATGAAGTTGTTAGTTCCACCAGAGGTTTTGGTGGAAAACTCAATGAACCAGAAGTGGTAAAAAAATTTCTCAAAACTCTTCCTAAATCTTATAGTCATAAAGTTTTTGCTATTGAAGAATTTACAAATTTAAATCAATATACCAGAGATCAGTTGTATGGTTCTTTAATTGCTTTTGAGATGAGAGAATTTGATACAAATAGTGGTGCAAGAGTTGAGACATTTTATAAGGCTGAAAAATCAGAGGAAATTAAGGAATCAAATCAAGAGGATCTTGATGATATGGAAGCCAACTTTGTAAGGAGAATGAACAAGGGTATTGGTAAGTACAGTGGTAAGTTTCCTTTCAAATGTTTTAGTAGTGAAAAGATAGGTCATTATGCTTCAAGATGTTCAAACAAAGCTTTGAATAACAAAAATAAGGAGAACAAAGATAAGATGATTAAGAAAAGTTATTATGTTAGAGAAGATGCAAGTATTTCTAATGATGAATCTGATTATGGAGATGATGATGATGGTGAATGCTTGTTCATGGCTTTAAAAGATAAATCTATTTTTGCTAACTCTAAGGGATGTGTGAAGGAAAGTCCTCCAGAGACAAAGGACAAGACTAAAGGAACTTTGGTGTCTACTTTTCATGCTAGACATGAGAAGAACTACTGGATCATTGACAGTGGATGCTCTAATCATATGACCAGTGACAAGAGTTTGTTAAACTTAAAAAATATGGAGGATGTATTAGATTTGGTGATGATACATCTGCTAAGATATGTGGAAAAAGCTCTATCAATTTTGATGGCAAGCATAATACTGATTATGTTTACCATGTTAAGGGTTTAAGGCATAACCACTCGAGTGTTCGACAAATGTGTAGCAAAGGATACAATCTTATGTTTCAGGATGATGGATGTGAAATCAGAAAAGGCTTCGAGACTATGATTGTTGCTAGAAGAAGAATAAATGAAAATGTCTATCAACTTAAGGGTGTTGATGGTCATTGCTTTATGACTTAGATTAATGAAAGTTCGCTATGGCATAGGAGGATGTGCCACATCAATTTTGATAACCTAGTAAGAATCAGTTCAGGTCAAGTTGTGAGATCTGCCAAAGATTACAGAGCCTATTAATGTTGTCTGTAAGGAGTGTCAAGTTGGAAAGAAAACAAAAAGAAGCTTCAAAGTCAGAGAACAATCTACTACCGGATTGTTGGAATTGGTAAATACGGATCTTTGTGGTCCTACAAGAGTAGGAAGTCTTCAAGGTGACAGGTATTTCATGCTATTGATTGATGATTATTCTAGAGTGACATGGGTTACTTTTCTCAAAGAAAAATCAAAAGCTCTAGATAAGTTTTAAAGCATTTAAAGTTATGGTTGAGAATGAAATGAATATGAAAATCAAATTTTTAAGGTTTGACAGAGGTGGAGAGTTCACCTCCAATGATTTTAACATCTTTTATGAGAATCATGGTATAACGAGGCAATTGTCTACCCCTAGGACTCCTCAACAAAATGGAGAGGTTGAAAGAAAGAATAGGACTGTTCAAGAAGCTACAAGGACAATGATGAAAGAAGAAAATCTACCGGAAGTCTACTGGAGAGAAGCAATTCATACTATTGTTTATATACTTTATTGAGTTCAAGCAAGAGCAAATAGCACAAAAACTCCCTATGAGCTATGGTATGGAAGGATCCCTACTATCAAGTACTTCAGAGTGTTTGGAAGCAAATGCTATATCCAAAGAGATGAAAAAAACTTAGGAAAGTTTGATGCAAGGTTTGATGAAGGTATCTTCCTTGGATATTCTACTAGAAGCAAAGCTTATCAATGCTACAACAAGAGATTGAGAAAGATTGTTGAGAGTGCAAGTGTCAAGGTTGATGAAAATTTATAGAAGAATTCAATGGTGATAGATGG
This sequence comes from Sequoia sempervirens, assembly GCA_007258455.2. Lineage (NCBI taxonomy): Eukaryota > Viridiplantae > Streptophyta > Pinopsida > Cupressales > Cupressaceae > Sequoia > Sequoia sempervirens. The sequence continues at coordinate 5,679 of VDFB02303394.1, forward strand.
ATATGAATCAAATGAGTTTTCTTGTGGAGAAGAAGAAAAGGCTACATAAAAAGAAGTGCAGATTGAAGAAGAAGAAGCTCCGAAAAATTCTTCTAAAACTCTTAAGTATGTGCAGAAGAATCATTCTGAAGACCAGATCATTGGAGATAAGAGCAGAGGTATACTGACAAGAAGGAAAGTTGTTGAAGAACATGTAAATATATGTTTAATTTCTAAAGTTGAACCTAAAATAGTGATTGAGGCATGCAAAGATGAATATTGGATCAAGGCTATGGAAGAAGAACTGTTGTAGATTGAGAAGAATTAGACTTGGGAACTTGTTCCAAGACCAACAAACAAAAATGTGATTGGAACTAAGTGGGTATTCAGAAACAAACTAAATGAGAATGGAGAAGTGGTAAGGAACAAGACAAGGCTTGTGTGTAAGGGCTACTCACAAGTTGAAGGAATAGATTTTGAGAAATTTGCTCTCGTGGCAAGAATGGAACCTATCAAGATGTTTTTGGCTTTTGTAGCACACAAAAATTTCAAAGTTTATCAAATGGATGTGAAGTTTGCTTTCTTGAATGAAGAATTGGAAGAAGAGGTATACATGGAACAACCGGAAGGATTTCAATTTTCAAACAAATCAAATATGGTCTATAGATTGAAGAAGGCATTGTATGGATTGAAGCAAGCTCCTAAAGCTTGGTATGCAAGGTTGGACAGGTACTTGATACAACAAGGATTCAATAAAAGTACCGCAAATAGCAATCTTTGCTTTAAAATTGAAAAAAATAAATCTTGATTGTGGTTGTATATGTTGATGACATAATTTTTGACGGCAATGAAACTATGTGTAAGAAGTTTGCAGAAGAAATGCAAAAAAGAGTTTGAAATGTCTATGTTTGTGGAGATGAATTTCTTCCTTGGGCTACAAATAAATTAGACAAATAAAGGTATTTTCATTTTCATTTCACAATCAAAGTATGTCAAAGAAATGTTGAAGTTTGGAATAGAAGATTTTAAACTAGTATGTACCCCTATAGTTATTGGTTGCAAGTTGAGCAAGAATGATGAATCTCCTATGGCTAATCAGAGCAAGTATAGATCAATGATTGGAGGACTTTATATCTAATTGCTACTAAACCGGATATCATGCATGCAGTTTGTCTTGTGGCTAGATTTCAAGAACATCCTAGAAAGTCACATGTTGCAGTAGTGAAGAGGATATTTAGATACTTGAAGGGAATTCTGGATCATGGCTGATGGTATCCAAAGATACTGATTTCATTCTAAGTGCTTACACGAATGCAGATTGGGTTAGTTGTGTAGATGACAAAAAAAGTACAAGTGGTGGTGCATTATTTCTTGGATGCAAATTGGTGTCATGGCTAAGCAAGAAACAAGATTCAATATCTTTATCTACTGCAAAGGCAGAGTACATTGTAGCAGCATCTTGTTGCACACAAGTGTTATGGATGAAGCAAACATTGAAGGATATTAGAATGGTATATGATGAACCAATTTCTATCTTCTGTGACAATACAAGTGTTATTAATATTTCAAAGAATCTGGTAATGCATTCAAGGACAAAACATATCTCAATCCGGTATCACTTTCTGAGAGAGATGGTTGTAGAAAATGAAATGAAGCTTGAATATATGCCTACAAAGGATCAAATTACTGGCATATTCACTAAGGCTCTTCCTAAAGATACTTTTGAGTATCTCCGGGAGAAGTTAGGGATCATTGCCCCTCCTCCTTTGAACTAGATGCATAAGGGGATGCATCAATCCAGTGGATTTCAAGATTCATTCCTTGGTCTAGATTGATGGTTGGTGGCTACCTCTCAAGGGGAGTAGGTAGTGACAATATTGGTTGTTGCAGTCAGAGAGAATGAGTGTTTTCATTTTGCAGTGGTTGTTGATTAGTGAAATATGGTGTGTGCTCCTAAGGGGGAGTATATTGCACAGTGAAAGAAAGACAGTTGCAAAGCAGTTGTGAGAAGGTTGGTTGATGTCAAAGGAGAAACATAAATAATGCAAATCTTTTGTCCTTTTCCATTGATGTCAAGGGGGGAGAATGAAGCATGTGAAAAATATAAGTTGAAAGGGGGAAAGTGAGTAATGTGAAAGAGAAAAAGAGCAAGTCATGTGAGAGAAAAGAGAAAAGTCAATAGGTACAAAATAAAGTTGTTGTGTTTGTTGTTGATGGTTTTTCACATCATGTGTTGCCATCAATGACAAAGAGGGGGATTGTTGTCTGATCAGTTGGTGTTGTCATTGATGTCAACAAGCCTGTGTTGTCATTGATGAGCAGAAGATTGTTGCAAGAGTATGTGTAGTTGTTGTTGTTTTGGGTTGCAGGTTAGTGTTCTGGTGTTGCTTCGCATTTCTTCTAGGTTGAAGATTTGCTTGTGCGTTTCGGATATGTTGATTAGAGGTGTTCAAAGGTGATATATCCAAAATTTGGTCTACTGGATCGCTGTGCAGAAGTTGAGTTCACTAGTGTGTTAACTGTGTATTGCAGAGGTGTTTGGGAAAAATATTTTTGCTCTGCATTTTTTCGTTGTTTGATTTCAAGTCTTGTGGATTTGGAGGCATGTTGATAGTGTTGGTATCTTTCTTCAGTCGAAGTTGTTCAAGGTTTGGTGCTTTGAAAGTTGGTTTCTTGAGTTACGGTGTATGGAAAAGTTTTTTGAGTATACTGGGTGTGTACATTCTTCAAATGAAAGTTGCTACAAAGGAATATGTTGGATTTCAAGGTGTTTGTGGAATATTCCAAATTGTGTTTAGGCGACATTTGTTGTCCACGAGTTGCTTTTGATCATAGGAAGTGTGTACTTAAAAGTTTAATGGTGTTTACATGGGTAATGACTAACTTAGGTGTTTATACTAAATGCGAAGGTGCTTCGATGTTTGTGGAAGCGTGGTGTGGGTGCATATGAATGGATTTAGGTCCTAGCTAAGGTGTGTTCTGGTATGCCTTAATTATTTTCCACCGCAGGAATGTTTTGGTGCCGACCTAATTTGAATTTGCACGATTGAGGTGCATAGCCAACTTTGGAGAATGGTTTCAAGGTTGAAGATGGTATAAATTAGAGTTGAGTTGTTGAAGGATGATAAGATAGATGAGTATGATGCAAATTACAAAGTTGTGAGGTGCGAATTTGAGAAGTGTAGTGTGAGATTTCATGTGTTAGATTGTTGGATGTAGTTCAAGATTTCATGTGTTAGATATTAGATTGTCAAACTGCGAAGGTGTTGGTGACATTGTGGTGGATATTCCTATTGCATTGAGATTAATTTCTCTATGTAACATTCTTCTCTGTCTTCTTTTCTATTCTGGTGGTGAGCCTTTCTTTCTTCTGGGCAGTGTGCCCTCCGACAGTGAGCCTTTTTGTAATCGGTATTACTTTATATTATGAGCTAATCCTCACCATGGTTTTTCCCATCTTGGGTTTTCCATGTAAATCTAGTGTTCTCTTGTGTATGGTGTTGATTCTGTTAAATTTTTTGTTATTTGTTTTTCATGCTAAATCATTATAACAAATTAAGGGTTATTTGAATGAATGTGGAACTAAATGTTTATGAGGGTTTTTAAGTTTTAAGGTACAACTGATTCACCCCCTTCCCTCCACCCCTCCTCAGTTGTCTTGTGTTGAAGGAAACCAAAAATTGAGAACTTACAATCAGCTCCAATGGTGACCCCTAACTGAAATCACTCTGTAGTGTCAAAAAATGTACTCTACATTTTCACACTATGTTTGGGTCCCCTAATTTAAATGGACTTAATTAAGCCTCTAATTGGCCCAAAATTGCATTTACAAGACTAATTAATTGCAATTTCCGAAAGGGGAGTTGTGATTTAATTAATGCATTTAATTAATTTAACATCAATCCTGATAATTTAGGTCAGGACCCATTCGCCCTTGGGTGAGTGGGTCCCCTTTAAGTTGCAAATTCAAATTTTAAATATGTTTTTGGCAGTATTTTAATGATCCCAAATTCAATTTCAAATGTTGGCTTGTAAAGTTTAATTTTCAGGAAATTAAAAAATCATCTATAAAAGCAAGATCTTTTTATCAATTCAAATCCTACATTTTCAAAAGAGACTTCACAAGAGCTAAGATTGTTGTCAAAGGTGTTCAAGATCATATTTCATCATCATTTGTTGCAACATTCAAGATCTCAAGCATCATGTCAAAGTTGTCTAATCATGCATGTTTTTGGAGCTAACATTGCGATGTAGGTTTCAAGCATTCAAGTAAAATTTCAAATATCAAGATCACATCATCAATCAAGCCATTCATGCAAAATCAAGACCTTGGAGAGATCTACTAAGTTTCAATCCTTCAAGGCTTTCAAATCAATGGTTTGGTGAGTTGAAACATATAACTTGTTCATTCATCATTCCTTCCATGTTTCATTTCAATTCAAGGTTTAATTACCAAAACGGGGTTTGACCAAGGCAAACCCCCATTCACCAAAAACAAACAACTTTTCCCTCTTGTGTGTTTTGCAAGTCCTAGGTTGAAGGAAAATTGAGAATTGAAGATCTTTAAAGTGCAAAATTGCAAAAGTTGCAGAAGCTGTCAAAGTTGCAAGAAAAGTTGTCAAGATCACAGAAACTCAAATCTCGGATTTATTTTTGACATTTTTGCAGTGAAACCTGTGGGAAAAGGCATTCCAGATCCATCTTCAAAGGATCTCAAAAATTCAACTCAAAATACTTGTAATGTCCCCATTTTTAGCACTACACTTTCCAGTGATTGTTAGCCTATTCTTGGATGCTCGTAGGCTAGTCAGAGGCAGAATTAGGGTTTCCACCTACTTGAAGGTTTCTTTTGAGGATTAAGGGGTTTGCCTGTTGGAGTTTTGCAGATTGGTTTTTGGATTCTTTCTTGGTTTTTGGAGAGCTTCGCACTGGTGTGACATGCAACTGGAACAAGTAACTTTTCTAGACTTACTACTTTTAGTAAGTTACAATGGCTGCTCGGAATGTGGTTAAAATGAGTTTGGAGTCACTATTTTTAGTAGTATGCTATTTTTAGTAAGTGTTATTTTTGGCAATGCTATTTTTAGCAGTAGTCTAGCAGTTCAATGCAATGGCTATCTCTAACAATATTTTGATAGTCTGGTACCATGGCTACTTCTGGCGGGGCAATTTATTTAGTTTGGTCTCCAACATTTGAGGTGATTATTTTGGCTAGTTTAATATTGATGAGATAGTGTTTTAAGTGGAAAATGTATTCTATGCAAAAGGGGACAACTTCATAAGAGGAAATATTTAAGTTGCAAATAATGTTTCTATAAGTGAAATATTGCTAAGGAGGTGAACGCCTAGATGGAGAAATAAGTAAATTTTATTAAAGTATTTCACTTAGCTTTATGTGACACCTAACTTATATTATATTTGCATTTTTAATTAAGTCATCTCTCCTTCATGTTTGGATGCCTAGTCAAGGAGGCAAATGAAAATTAAATGAAAAGCAAATGCAAGTGGAAAGATGAATTTGAATTTCAACTTGGGCACCCTAATTGGAGGGAAATGAGATTTGAATTTGGAGAAGTTTATAAGTAAGAGACTTGGCCTTAATTTGCAGCTATCCAATGAAAATTATGTCATGTCCCCTTCTCAGTGACATCTCTCGGAGCACAGGATTGGCCTATCATATGACCCTCGTAGGCTAATGGACTGGATAGAGGGTCACTTTGGAGCTTGGCTCAGCTTCAGTTGGCAGAGTTTGATCAGTAGGCTTTCGTTTGGGCTCGATCGGAGACTTTTTGCAGAAATTGCTATTTTTAGCAGTTCCTGGCAGTCAGCGTGGGACCCCTGCTATTTTTAGCAGTATGGCTTTGGCAGTATTTAGGATCACTTCAGTGTTCGTCAGTTTCAGACGGATCAGTCATCGGATGAATAACGAGGGAGATATTAATATTTAATTGTATTAATTAAATATTAATTATTTGATGATTATAATATAAAGTTATAATATTAAATTATAACTTAAGTGATTCTATTTGAGGGGGTCGCCATCATCAGAAGGGGCCAAATTGATAATTATATTTTATTATTAAATTTTGGCTGAGACTATGGAAAGATTAAAAGAATTAAAAGTCAAATATTTTAATAAACCCTATTATTGAGGAAATCGCACTTTTGAGCAATATAGTGCATTTGCATTGGGTTTTGAGCCATTTATGAGATTATTGAGAATTGAAATTGATCAACTTCGATCTGAGCAAGAGACTTTAGGGTTTCAAGTTCGAATTCCTTGGGGAACGAGCCATCTCCATTGGAAGCAGTTCAGAGGGTGTGAAATAACACCTGATCTATTGCAGCTGAGAGATTTCTTCATTCAGGAGGAATCACAGAACATCAGAGTTATATATTTTCAGGGTTTCAGAGTAGATTTCATCCAGAAGGCATTTATCTATCAAGGCGCACCATTATACAGAGTTCAGACATTGATTCCAAGGGAGCCGTACAAATTGCATTTATTACAGCTGCAGGCCGTACCTTTCTGTCAGGCCGTACTTGCATTAAAAGGCGTGTTTTTTGTCCTGAGCCAAAGCGCCTATCTTCTGGCTTCCAATCTTCATAACCTTGGAGCGCTGGGGTAGCTGGAGTCTTTTGAGATCATTAGACTGGAGGAGAAACAAATATTCATTGCAGCCGTACCTTCTCAAGCTGATCATTTATTGCTGTATCAAAAACCAGGTTTCTTAATTTATTTGCCTTTTACCTTGCATGTATCTGGAACATCATTGTAACTGTCTCAGAAGATTTATATTAAGATTGGCGTCCATACTAGCTATTGATTTCATCATTTTCAAAGTAGATTTATTAGTATTGAATTTATTATCATTTTCAAGCAAAATTGCAATTTCTCTATTTCATGCAAAAAACCCAAAAACCACAAAAAAACCAAAACTTCAGAAAAACATTAGAAAAACAGACAGTATTGGAAATGGGGGGAAACTAGGGTTTCTACAAATTACAACAAAGTGCCGCCGAAATGGTTACTCACTCGCTTCGAGGAATGCATACCTCCTAGCAAACTTAGTTTCTTGCTTGAAAGATAGCAACTAACTAAGATATAGACTGTTCTTTACACTGAAGAGCAGATGGAGATTATTGAGATCAAGATGTTTGAAGTTTTCTGAGGTTTTGGTGTGATTTTCTCAGTTTTTAGTTTGTTGGTTTTGTGATAGCTGTAGCACGTTTTGGCTCATTGCTCAATAGGTGAATTTTTGCTGGTTTTGGGTGTTGTTCCTATGTGTTAGTCTCCCTTGGGCGCCTCATATTGCAAATTTACAAATTTTTTAAAGGAGTCTTTGAATTTATCTTGTCAGTTGCCCCTCCTTGATGGTTGTATCTTGCCTGCCAGTACCTTGGAATGCATGCATAAAATAATGGTGGGTGTTTGATACTGTTTCATTGTCTATACTTGGGCGCCTACCTCCTAAGCTTCATTTGCATTTAGTTTCATGTCATTCAGAGGTGTATTCATGGAGTTATGGGTATTTTGGTGTGTTCTAGGCTTGCTGGTTTGAGTTTTCTGTTTGCTGGTTTTTCATATCAGTTTGCTTGAAGTTCTGATTTTGGCTTGTATTTCATAGTTGAGAAGCTTGAGAGGTTTGGAGAATCATCTAATAACATTTGCAGTGGAATGGACAGCTATAACTCATTGTAACTTGCAGATATCTCTCATTGGAAGGCTGAAATCAGTAGTACTGGTTCAGTCAATTAATATTTCTGCTTTTTACTTTGTAATTCCCACTTTTAGTGGAAGGGACTGACCTCACCGTCCATTTACTTTCAGCATTTCCTTTCTGTACTACCCATTGAACAAGTGGAAGGGGTCGGCAAGCCGCCCATTACTTTACTTTCAAGACTTTGTAATTCATCATGTTAATCGGCTGAGCCATCAAACTACTCCCACTAAAGAAGTGGTCGAGTTGCATATGCATTGTACTTTCCAGCAATTTAAGTTTATGTGCTAATGATCCCCGGCACCATATGCTATCACCTCGCCCACATTAGGATCTTGGTGAAAGGTTACTTTCCAATAGGTTATTTGGTTTCACTAACGCTAACGGGTGAAGTGTTGTGGCTAAAATTTGAAAAAAATTGTTGGGGGATATTTCAATACTGCTCCCAGGACACATTCACCATTACGACACTTTGGGACAGTTATGGACGCTCAGCAACAACATTTTGATGACAGATGCAAAAATACTAAACCCTCTTAGATTTGTCTGAAAGTTGTTGGTTCCATTAGACTAAGGTTTAATCTTGTGATTCCAAGTGTTACTTTGCATTTTTGAGTTGATCTACTATTTTTAGTCTTTCTCCCAAAAGTGTTGTCTCAGTAGATCTGCCCCGTCCACACACACATAAAGGAAATTGCTAGATCTTCCATAGAATTGACTCACCCAAGGGCCGAAAGTTAATTCTATCTTAGAGGATCTCATTTCCTAAATGAAATAGAAGGTAGGTTCATCACACCCCACTTTTCCCCTTTCTATTTATAGAAAATTGGTAATAAACCCCCATTTTTCTATGTTTTGGTGAACCTACGCACTATTTCTATGTTTCACACTCCACAATCTAGCTATGGAATATCTTGCAATTCCAAAACTAGAAACCTTTGAGGAATTTCTTCCTCAAAGATTCAAGAGAACCAATTCCAATCTAGTAGCATAACATTATCATTCTTCAACATATGCAACAATGAGTCTCAATGCCTCCTTTTATAGATTTTTGAGAGGGAAAATTCCAATTAAAATAATTAATTAATTCACTTTTTCTCACAAATTCTCTTTTAATTAAAATAAAACCTTTTTCCATGTGCAACACCCTTATTTCTCCTAGGCGTCCAAATGAGGATTTAAAATACCTTTCCGAAAAGGTATTACACTTAAGTTATGAAAAATAATAATAAAACATTATAACTTAAGTAAATAATTTAATTATTTCACCCCAAATTATGGAAAATCTTGAAACACATCAGAATCCAATTTATACCATGCCAATATGATACTAAGGCGTTAGGAGAAAATAGAAGCCAATTTGGTGACTTACTATAAATAGATGTGCTCTCCAAGAAGTTTGGAGAACACCCCAAAAGTCCGAAAACACCCTGGAGAGTGTCATTCAATCCAGAATTGCCTACTAAGCTCATTGCCAACAAAAGAAACCTTGTCACTTTGAAAAAGAAGTCCTCCAAGAACTTTGGAGTCCCCTTGCCTTACCACTTAGCCAACAAGAACTTAGGGAATAGGCTAATGGACTTCTAACTGATTAGGCTTGAGAAGGGGACATTATAGTCCTCCCCCCCAAAATTACATGTCCCCAAGCAATTGCAAGTCTAGATGCTACAATATCTGCTCACTCTCCCAAGTGGCATCCTCTACTAGTAAGTTCTTCCATCTGACCAAGTACTCTTTGGTGATCCTTTTCCTTAATGTATGCTCTCTGAAATCAATCGTTGCTTTAAGAACAAGCACAAGTTTCCCTTCTTCATCCAAAGGGGGTAACTCTGAAGAAGCAGAAATATTGTGTCCAAGCGCCTTTTTGAGACGTGACACCTGGAAGACACTATGCACTTTGCTATTCTCAGGTAGCTCCAACTCATAAGCCACTTCTCCAATCCTTTTGGAGACTCTAAATGGGCCGTAGAAATGTGGCTTCAACTTCTCTACTCCACTCTTCTTGAGAGTAGACTATCTATAAGGTTGTAATCTCAGATAAACCATATCTCAAACTTCGAATGCACGCTCAACACGGTGCTGATCTGCATACATTTTTTGCTAGTTTTAAGAATGTTGGAGGTTTTCTTTCAAGGATTTCATGATGTCTTGGTTCTGCTGCCATAAATCCTTGGCTAGGGGAACTCTACTATCACCAAATAATAATTCAATGAAACTGGGAGCCTCATATCCATACAAGGCCATGAATGGAGACATTTTGATTGACATGTGATGAGTAGAATTGTAATAGTACTCACCCAAATGGAGCCATCTAACCCAAGCTTTTTGCTGTCTTAAAACATAGTTTCTGAGATACCCTTCCAACCATTTATTGACAATTTTTTTTTTCCCATCAGTTTGTGGGTGATAACTAGTACTTGGAGTGAGTACAGTCCCACTCAATCTGATTTCTTTTTTCCAAAACATGCTTAGGAACTTGATGTCCCTATCACTCACAATATTCTCAGGCAACCCATGCAACTTAAACACTTCTCTAAAAAACAAATCAGCAACTTGGACTACTGTAAACATGCAGAAATGGCAAAGAAGTGTGCAAATTTGGTCAATCTATCAACAATAACAAAAATGCAATCCTTCCCTTGCACCTTAGGTAATCCTGTGATGAAATCCATTGAGATACTTTTCCATTTCTGATTGGGAATAGGCAAGGGCTGTAACAAACCCACTTGCTATGAGTGCTCTTTCTTTTTTTGTTGACAAACTTGGCATTCCTTAACATACCCAAGGACTTCAACCTTGAGTCCTTTCCGCATAAATCTCTCTTGAATCTGCTTGTAAGTCTTGAAGAAACCTTGGTGGCCAGCCAAGGGAGCATCATGGGGATTCTTAAAAATCTTCTCCTTGAGCCTAGATTCAAGCACTAGGAAGATCCTTTCCTTGTAGAGAATCAACTCATTCACTACTTTGTACCTCTCATCTTGCAAAGCCCCTTCCATAATATTGGTGGCAAAGGAATTTTTAGCATATTCTACCAAGATTTGTTCCTTCCAATCAGCAGTGATCTCCATCATAGAACTTAGATGTGGCCTCCTTGACAAGTGATGCAACTCTACACTAATGGCAAAAGCATAAATCTGCAAAAAAACAAAAAAACAAGATTCCAACAAATAAAATAGGAATAGATTCAAAGAAATAATCTTTTCAGATTTGAAACAAACATTACATCTCTGAAAACCCTCCATCCTCTCGCCAAAATCAACTCCCATTTCATCCCTGACTCCCCCCATAACATAAACCCAAAAACACCACTAAAAATACCGTGCAGCTAACTAGGCCACAGGTCACTCACAACCAAAAATAGGTCCACACCCAAAACTAACACAACAAAATGGAAACAACAGAAACAAAATGGAGACAGCAGAAAAAAAAAAAAACAAACAAACAAACAAACAAAAATAGCAAGTTCCCTTAATTCCATGGTCAAAACGTGGGTAAGGGACATTAAAGGAGATGCTCCGCATCATTCTCCCCTCCTTTGAGAAAATCTGAACCTCTTGGTTTTGGTCGACTATGCTTCAACAAATCAGCTTCAATGATCCATGAATTGTAAGAATCTGGAAAATTTTCCCACTTAACGAAATAAAGCTTATATGACTTGGATTGTGTTGCCACTAATTTGGTATTTAGTATTCATTCAACTTGCTCTCTTTTCTTCTTCGGCAACTGCTTACTCCAAAGGTTGTCGTCCTTCTCATTGTGCTCCTCTTCCATCTGATCTTCCATAGTTCCCACTGAATATGAATAAAGGTCAGCAACATTAAAAATGGGACTGATGTCCAATTCTTTTGGTAAATCAATTTGGTAGGCATTGTCATTTATCCTCTTTATAATTTTGCAAGGCCCAATCTTTTTGGGCTTCAATTTGTTGTAGGTGCCTTGGGGATATCTTTCCTTGCCTAGATGAACCATGACCATTTCTCCCTCTTGGAATACCTTTTCTCTCTGATGCAAATCAGCTCTCTTCTTATATTGTTCATTCATGGACTACAATTTGAGCCTAACTTGTTGATGTATCTCTTGGATACGGTCTAAAAAATCTATAGCTTCTTGATTGTTATGTGGGCTTATCGGCAAATCAATCAAGTCTACAACTCCCTTAGGATTTGCTCCATATACAATTTGAAACAATAGACTTACCTCTAGATCTATTAATGCTGGAATTATAGGCAAATTCAGCTTGAGGAATCACCAAATCCCATTGTTGAGGATTGTCTCCAACTAAACACCTTAATAGGTTTCCCAAACTCCTATTTACCACTTCTGTTTGACCATCAGTTTGGGGATGATATGCTGAACTGAATTGCAATTTGCTATTCAACCTTTTCCACAAAACTCTCCAAAAGTTGCTTAAGAATTTGGTGTCCCTATCACTAGTTATGGTTTTTGGAATACCATGCAACCACACAATTTCTCTAAAGAAAAAATGAGCCACTTGACTTGCATCATTAGTCTTCTTACAAGGAATGAAATGGGTCATTTTAGAAAAATGGTCCACCACCACAAACACTAAACCATTACCTCTTTGGGTTTGTGGAAGACCCAAGACAAAATCCATAGAGATATCAGTCCATGGTTCTCTTGGCACTGGTAAAGGCATGTATAGGCCAAAAGAATTTCTCACTTACTACTCCAAAAGTCTTATCTCTCCCAAAGTGACCTCCCAACCCATTTGAGTGCATCTCTTTCATGAGTTGTTCCCTTCTAGATCCAAAGGGAATGCAAAGTTGATTCTCTTTAAACAGGAATCCTTCCAACAGTAAGTAGTCTTCAAATGGGTGCATAGATGAATGGTCTTGATTGCTAAAAATGGCACAAATGTGACCAAAGTTTGGATCATTTGTATATGCATTCTTCATTCTTCAAAACTAACTAGCTCGTAATTCATTACAACCAATAAATGTCGCCTTCTGCTCAATGCATCAGCCACTACATTAGTTTTTCCACTCTTGTGTTGCACAACAAAAGTATAAGCCTGCAAGAATGAAGCCCATTTGGGCTTGGTTGTCAGTCATCAAGATGAACTCTCTATGTAGAAGATAATGTCTCCAATATTTTAATGCTTGTACCACTGCATAGAATTCTTTATCATAAGTGGTATACTTCTTTTTGGCTTCATTTAACTTCTCACTGAAAAAGGCCACAAGCTTTCCCTCTTGGCTTAACACTCCCCCAATAGCTACACCTGAAGCATCACACTCCATTGTAAAAAGCTTCTCAAAATCCGGCAAAGCAAGAATAGGTGCTTCAGTAACCTTCTTCTTGAGTTGTTCAAAGCTCACATTAGCTGCTCTGGTCCAAGTGAAATCCTTCCCTTTAGTGCAATCAATTATTGGTGCACTAATGCCACTAAAATTCTTAATGAATCTCTTGAAGAAATTTACCAACCCATGGAAGCTCTTAACCTCGGTGATACTTTGAGGAGTAGGCCACTCAAGAATAGCCTTGATTTTTTCTAGGTCCATGCTCAATCCATCTGCTGAAATAATATTTCCCAAAAATACCAACATATCCTTGCAAAATTCACTCTTTTCAGGGTTGATAAACAACCTTTCAGCTCTAAGTATGTCAAACACTGTTTTCAAATGTTCTAAATGCTCCTCCATATTCTTACTAAAAATCAAGATATCATCAAAATAAATTATGATAAATTTTCCAATATTTAGTCTAAATACCTCGTTCATTGTTCGCATGAAGGTAGCTGGAGCATTGGATAGTCTGAATGGCATCACCACCCACTCATATAATCCATCTTGCGTTTTGAAGGCAATCTTCCACTCATCACCTTCACGGATCCAAATTTGATGGTAACCACTTCTAAGGTTGATTTTGGAGAAGACTTTAGCACCTGACAAACAATCTAACAAGTCATCCATTCTGGGTATGGGGTATCAGTACTTCACAGTGATTTTGTTAATGGCTCTAGAATCCATACATAACCTCCATTTAGCCCCCCTCTTAGGAGAGAGGAGAGCAGGGGTGGCACAAGGGCTCATGCTTTCTCTTACAAATCCTTTTTTCAATAATTTAGTAATTTGTCTCCTCATTTCCTCATTTTCTAGTGGTAGCAACCTATAAGCAGCTTGATCTGGAAGTTTGGCACCTGGGATAAGATCAATTTGATGGGTAATGCCTCTGGATGGAGGCAAACCATCTGGTAGATCAGATGGTGTCAAATCAGAATATTGTTGTAGCAATTCTTGTATCTTCAATGGAATTATCTGCTGATCTGAATTCTTATTCTCTAGAGGGTACAATAGATAGCAAGTCTCACTCTTAAATTCTCTAAAAAACTCTTTACACCCCATTGTGGTCAAAGACAACTCTTTTATTTCCGTTTTCTCTCCTCCTTTAAATGGTTTCAACACATGGAGTTTCCCTTCTTGCTTAATCTCATAGGTGTTTTCTCTACCATGGTGAGTTACACTTCTGTCATATAACCAAGGTCTGCCCAATAACAAGTGACAAGCATCCATAGGTACTACATCGCATAACACTCTATCCTCGTAAGGACCAATTTTGAAGTCAACTAGACAAGATTGGTTCACAAGCACGCTATGATCCTTTTTTAACCAAGAAATTTTATAAGGATTTGGTTTTGGAATACATACCAGCTGTAATTTTTGCACCATTTCTGTACTTACCAAGTTGTCAGTGGACACTCCATCAACAATTACTTTGCACACCTTATCTTTACACTTGCATTGCATCTGAAACACACTATTTCTTCTCCAATCAGTTGTGGGAGTTTCCTTGTCACCAGCAACCAAAGTTCTATTCAACATTAGATTCTCACCTATTTTTGCTTCAACTTCTTCTCTCAAGGGCTCTTCTCCTTTTTCCTGGACCACCATTGCTCTCTCGGGATTTTGAGGGCACTCTGCAGCTTTATGGGCTTCACTACAAATGAAGCATTTCAAAGGTTTCCATCCTTCAAGTAATTGTTGTTCTCGTCCCTTGCCTCTAAAGCCACCCCTCCCTTGGAAGTTTGGCTTCACATCATCTTTTGGTTCTTCTCCATTAGCCATTTTGGAGGAACTTCCTCTTCCTCTACTTGAAGTGCTGCCTCATCTTTTGTTTGCTGATTTTCCCATTCTATTCAACTTTTCTTCTGCTTTCAAGGCTAATTGATATGCCTCATCCATGTTACTCACTTTGAGTAAGGCTAATTCATTTTGGAGTTGGAATTGAAGTCCATTAATGTATCTAGCTACTACATGATTATCCTCTTCTCCTAAATTAGTCTTGTTTGCAACCTCAAAAATTCTTCAGTATAAGTTGATACAGTCAACTCTCTTTGCTTCAGATTTTGAAACTCTTTAAAGAGTTTTTGCTGATAATCCAAGGGCATGAACTTAGTTCTCAAATGTTTTAACATCTTTGGCCAAAGTCTGATTTTCTTTTTTCCCTATCTTTTCCTAGCATTCTAGAGATTCTCCCACCATAAGGCAGCATGTGACTTCAGTTTGGATGCAACAATTTTGACTCTGTGTGGATTGGTCTCTTCAATCCCTTCCATATCAAATATTTTTTCTAATTCTTGGATCCAATCTAAGAACACTTCTAGATTTAACTCACCCTTAAAATCAGGGACTTCAACCTTAACTTTAGTTCCCTGTTTAGTAAGAGCTTCAATGAGTCTTTCCATGGGGTCAATGGCTCCCCCTTGACCTCCTTGGTCTTCTAGTTATTCCTCAGAATCTTCCTGCGATAATCTGGCCTCAAGGGCCTGCAACCTCCTAAATACTTCATCCACAACATTCCCTCTCCCTCTGGCATTTCTTCGACCTCTTCTACCCCAAGCTCCCCTCTGGGCCATGAAAGATGCTTTGATACCAAAATGATGCAGCTCTACACCAATGGCAGAAGCACAAATCTGCAAAACACAAACAAACAAGATTCCAACAAATAAAATATGAACAGATTCAAAGAAATAATCTTTTCATTTTTTTGTTCCAGATTTGAAACAGATATTACATCTCCGAAAACCACTCCATCCTCTCGCCAAAATCAACTCCCTTTTCATCCCCAACTCCCCCCACAACATAAACCCCAAAACACCACTAAAAATAGCCCCCAATTAGTGTGGAACTGGCCAAGCCACAGGCCACTCACAACCAAAAATAGGTCCACGCCAAAAACTAGCACAACAAAACGGAAATAGTAGAAACAAAACACAGACGGCAGAAAAGAAAACCAAAAATAGGAAGTTCTCTTAATTCCACGGTCAAAACATGGGTAGGGGACATTAAAGGAGATGCTTTGCATCAACAAGGCATCGACCACAATATTCTTCTTCCCTTTGACGTACTCTATGTCAAAATTGTAAGCTTGCAACTTACTAACCCATTTTTGTTGCCTATCATTGAGGTCTTTCTGATGAAATGCTTGAGGCTATTATGATTGGTATTCACAATGAATTTTCCACCAACCAAATATTGCCTAAACTTGGCCAAAGCGTGCATTATAGCAAGCATCTCCTTATCGTAAATTGAGTAACTTTTTTCCACACCCCTCAACTTCCTACTTTCAAATGCAGTTGGATGTTTGTTCTACTTTAGAACAACACCTATCCCTTCTCCAAAAGCATCACATTGAATTTCAAAGGGATTGGAGAAATCGGGTATGGCCAAAATAGGATGTGCTCAAGATTTGCTTAAACTGATCAAAAGATTTCTATGCTGCACTAGACCATACAAATTCCCCCTTTTTGGTGAGATCAGTGAGGGGAGCAACCAACTAATAAAACCCCTTTGCAAACCTTTTGTAGAAGCCACAAACACCAAAAAAGCCCTTCAACTGAGTAAGGTTTTCTGAAGGTGGTCAATCCAAAATGGCCTTAATCTTATCTTGGTCCACACTAACTCCCTTTGAGCTAATCATGTGACCAAGATGTAAGAGTTTGGTCATGCCAAACTCACATTTGGATTCTTTTGCAAACATAGATTCAGCTTCAAGAATGCTCAACACTTCTTCCAAATGTTTCATGTGCTCCTCCCAAGTCTTGCTAAAAATCAGGATATCATCAAAAAATATTAGAACAAACTTCCATAACTACTTGTTGAAAACATGATTCATACAAGATTGGAATGTTGCAAGAGTGTTAGTTAAGCCAAAAGGCATAACTAAAAATTCATAATGCCCAAAGTGGCATCTAAAAGCAGTTTTTTCAATGCCCTCTCAAACTCTTATTTGATGATAACCAGATCTCAAATCTATCTTTGAAAAGAAGACTGCCCCATGTAGCTCATCAAAGGCCAACTCTTCCACTTTCCAGTGGTAAATGAATACAAAGAAAATAAGCAACTCTTCCATTTTTCAGTAGTGAGTGGGTACCAAAGAAGCACTTATGTAGTGGGGTGAGTAACATAAGCCACTTATGCAGTGGGGTGAGTAACAACAAAATACCAAAAGTAATTCACAAGTGGCACTACCACTCAGTATTACAATGTAAGCTAATTCAAAATCCCAAATTCAAGATATGCATCTGCTATTACAAATATTGCTATGAAAGAAAACTGATATAAAATCCCCACATGTAACACAACTTCAAAGAACTAATCACCCATCATTGAAATAACAAATATACCTCAATGAAATGGCAAATAGATGATTGGTACAGGTTTGAAACTTTGCTGCAGCAGTTTAGACAACAAGATAATGACTCAAAAATCTTCAATAATTGTGATGAGCCCTGCTGGCTCACAACTCAAACCCCTGTATTTTTCTTAATTCTTATTGTGTTTTTTTAGTTTTTTAAGAAAAGTTTGTAGACAGGAGAGAAGGGGCGCATCATATTAAAGCTCATAAAAATGCAATACAGTAATATTTTGATCAACGGATGTAATAGATGTTATTCTGCAATACATACAATGGGATTGCAAATGAATTACATACCCGAAATGCTCCAGAATAATTAAATAAAGAAGTATCCTAGTTTGCCAGCCGGAATTGATGAAAACTGACAAGTATGCACTCCTAGGCTCCAGATCTAACTTCTCCCACTCCAAAATAGGATACAATCCCCTGAGAGAGGTAGACGCCAAGAAAGAGACACAAAAGAAAGCCAAGAGAAAGGCATTTCAAATAGTTCCTTCACACGCCTTCCCAAACAGGCACATTTACCAATGCAAAAGTATGGCCCAAGTAGAATGCTGAAGAGCTAAAGATGGAAGCTGTGGAATTGCTGAAGAGGACGCCTCAAGTGTAGAAACCCCCTTCCTTATTGAGGACAAGTATAAATTGAATAATAAACTCTGTTAGAAGCATGTAGAACTTCTGAATGAAGCCCTCACAGTTGCACTAATTCGACTGGTCTCTCACAGTCTTAAAAATACTCAACATCGAAGAGATATCATTCTCCAATGGAAATATTGCTCAAACCTTGATCACAGAGGAAAGCACAGAGAAAACCTCAAAGGCAAAGTCGAAATAATCATGAATTGAGTTTCTCATTGCCAAAATGCCTTATATCCAAAAAGGCACGACTTTCAAGAAAGTGACACCACTTGCAATCTTTAAATATTTTAAATCATATTTAATTCACTTTTCAATAGTTCCAAATTAAATACTTGGGCACCCACTTCTATGCATAAGTGATTTAATTTTAAATCACCTTTTTATGAATATTTAAGTGATATAAAAAGAATAAAGTCAATTTGACTTTATAATAAAGTATTAAATTAATAGAACTTAAATCACTTAAATAATCATAACTTCCTCAAAACACCATATATCTCTGTGCCGTCAGAAGCTGTCAACTCCTGAACTGCCAAGGCCTGCAGTGAGCCAAATCACTAAACTCTGAACTGAGAACGACAAAACCCATCAAATAATGCCATTGACCCTCTAACCCAACCTGTTAGCCTACGAGAGTCTGAGTAATAGGCTAACCACCATCAAACACGATCATGCCGAAAAAGGGGACATTACAATAATCCACTCCCAAATGCACCCAATGGCCAATGTAGACTTAGAACAATGTTTTCAGCTCACTCTAGGCAACTTACCACCCCTCAATAATGGATTATAAGGGTCTAATAATGATTAAACAACAGCTATAGGTCTAAAATAACTCTGTAAACACTTGGAAAACTTCATATATTTTCATCTCTAAAATACCTGGAAACTCAAACTCCATTAAAACCAGTGTTACAAGACTCGGACTCGCCTCAGACTCAACAAGCCGATTTTTGACTCGGACTCGGATTCAGAGCCCAGACTCACCCAAGACTCGGTAGATAGAAAAACCCAAGAAATTTAGATATTTTTAAAGATTTAAAGCTTGTTTCATGCACCCTTTAGTAAATAAACCTTAAATACACAATAACATCATGAAATAGAAACTACTATGATCCTATACACAAACATATATCAATCACATAAGTATAAACACAAATTTTAGCTGAAGGAAATAAGTAATTACTTAATAGTTAATACCAATAATAGTAGTAAGAGTTTAAACAGTTAGAATTTATATATATAAATGTTGTGAAATGTATACAATACTCAAGGAATATGAAATCCATGGCATCAAAAGTTCCAAACATATAACAAAAGTAAAACAAAAGCTATAAGTCTATGGCTTAGAGGAGCCTGCATCACTAAGGCTCTAAACTTTAGTCCTCTTCTGTAGACGTCTAAGATAGGTCTTGGATGATGTTGCAGCCATCATCTTTGCCTGTGTCTTAGTGTTAGACTCAGAGGCATCCAAACCAACATCCAAGATGTCTCCTCGTGCTCTATCCTCCTCCTCTGCCATGGCTACTGCCTTTGCCTCTCGATCCACTTGGTTGACCCAATCAAGGTCCTCATTGGTAAAACCAGGATCCTCGGCCTCAATGATCCAATCTGACTGTGGATCAACCTCCTCCAATGTGATGGGTGACAAGTCAGTGCCCAATATTTGTCTTCTCTCTTTTTTCTCTCTTACTTGGCTTGAAAATGAAATGAAGTGCCTTTTGGAGGAATAGAGGCAAGTATAAAGCAAAAAGAAAAAAAATAGAAACTTTAAAATGTGTTTTTTTTGCAACTCAAGCCCACAAAATGATAGCAAGTCTTTGGCACAGGACTCAACAAATCTGCCGAGTCTCGACGAGTACTCGGCATCCGAGTCTCTGGGACTCGCCAAGCCTCACCCGCCTCGAGACTCGCAAGTACTCGCCGAGTTTGGGCGAGTCTTGTAACTATGATTAAAACCCCAAACCTCCTTTTCTAGCTTTTTCACTGCTTTTTCGAAAAAACGCTTTTTTGCTTTTTCTTGAAAAAGCATTTTTTTTTTCCTTTTTCCGTAAAAAAGGTTTTTTTGTTTCTTAAAATAACTTAATGTCTAAGTCCCATTTTCACTAGGCATCCACTTAAGGGGACATAACATAACTTTATTGAATTAAAACACTAAAGTAAATATTATAACATTAACTTTATAATTTTAGCGTAATAATTTAAATAATTCAAACCATTTTGCGAAAAGCACCACCAAGGCACCGAAAACCAAAACTGATCACACCAATAAGAAGCTGAAATTGAAGAATGATGTCAAGTGCCAAAATGGGCACTTACTAAAAATAGTAGTGTTCTCCAAGAATTGTGGAGAACAACCCAAAAAGCCCAAAATGCTACAAAGAGCGTCACCACAATCCTGAAAGCCAACTAAATTCCACACCACTAATGGATGCCAAGAAAACCCTAAATTGGGCTCTCCAAGAATGTTGAAACTCTCTCAAACTAACCAATTAGCCTCTAAAAGACTTGGAAACTGACTAAATGTGCACAAATTGGCTAAGCGCCAAAAGGGGACATTACAGTTGCCATCAAAGACAAAGGGGGAGATTGTTAGATTAGTTATCATTGATATCAAAGGTAATTGCTATCCATGAATATCAAGAGAGAAACTCTAAGACAGACTTTATGCAAGAACAAATTGCATCATTTATGTTGTTTAAAGGCATGTTTATATTCCTAAATGGAGGCCAATACCTTATAATATTGCACACATTAAAGATAAAATAAACATAAATTAAATCCTATTTTGGGTCGGCTCCTTATGGTTAGCACTAAGGCCGACCCTTCTGAAAATGAGGATAAATTGAAGTTAATATATATCAAGGTCAGCGGATGTTATCAAGGAAGATATGGGCAGCAATTATTCAAAACTAAGAGTAGAGATTATTCCAAACTAAAGGCAGCAGTTCCATTTTCTAAAAAGCAGTGATTCTATTTTCAAAAGGCAGTGCTTCATTATAAGGAAAAGGAGGCAAAATTTATGTTTGTAAGGGCAGCAATCATCTCTTAACAAAGAGACATGTCCTTTCAAAAGGATAGTATCTTTCAAAGAGATGTGTCTCCTTGTTCAAATATGAAGATATAAATGACATTTGAGGAGTGAAGAAAGAAGGGTGTGTGGGAATAAAAGATAAAATATACAAGCACAAGCAGATTTGAGGGAGAGGATTATAGAAGATAATTTAAGGTAGATGTGTGAAGGAATTATGATAGATCTATAGAAAAGAATATAAGTTATTTTTGAAGAACTTCCTGATTTGAATAAGATTGTTCATCCTCCATTGAAGAGGTCTTTCGTAAGAAGATAGTAATTCTATCGCATAGAAGGATGTGCCTTAACAAGAGATTGGGTCTCTTACTAAGGTGGTGCATAGTTGCGGGGATCGGTGTCTCCAGTGGGTTGGTGCTCACAATTGTATAAGAGGGGATTGTTGTCTCCTATAGGTTGGTGCCTACAAAGACTATAAGAAGTTTTATATATTGCATTATTTTTCTGTGGGTTTCTCCGGCAAAGGCTTCCACGTAAATTTGGTGTTCTTATTGTGTTCTTAATTGTTAGATCTTGCATGGTTGTTATCGTTGTTGATTAATTTTCAAATTAGGAAAAGTTTGTTATTTTTGGAAATCACCAATTTTCATTGAATTCAATATCTTAAGAGCTCAAGATATTTTGGCGTGGTCAAAATTCATTTTTGGTCTATTCTAGTATTTTTCGCAATTTGGTGGTTGGGAAAAATGTAAGAGACCTGTTGTCCCTAACCCTTGCAAACTGATTGCTAAATGGTGGTATTTTGTTTGTTTTTGGAAATATATGTTTTTTGTGTTTTTTCTCGATTATGATGCCAGGTAAAATAAAACGCATGGAGAAATGCAATTAAAGAAAGTATACATATAATGCTGGAAATCGAAAGCTTTATTTATATTGCATAATTTCTGAAAGCTTTACAAAGAAATGATACTTAGAATATGCCCAACATCACATATGCAAAATCTGGAAATGATGGCAACGAGTAACAAGGCTGATTAATGGATCGGTCTGCTATTGCAGTCTTTTCTCCACACACCAAACTGTCAAACATGCTTCCATTGCCTTAGACGCCCTCCATACTGAAGAGATATGCACATTAGCTAAGGCGTTTTGGCTAGGGCATGGGATGCCTAGCATAAAGACCAACACGTGGCACTGTTGTATGCTAGAATATTATATTCTTATGTATTAATGGTCAATATTATATTATTAGTTTAGTTTAGTTTTATATACTGTTTCTACAGTATCAGGTAGGTAGAGTTGGTTAGTTCATTAAATGACTACAGTTTTCTGTAGTTTCTATATATTGTAATCTTTTTCATGTTAATAGACAAAATGCTTTTACCATTCACATGGTATCAGAGCATCTAGGGTTTATGGGCGATTTCTTTTTAATTTGTAATTCGTGAAAATCTTCACGTGAGATTTTGGACTCGTATTCTGGCTTAAAATCAACCTTGTGTAGTTTTAACCCGCACGACCAGGGTTTGCAAAATTGCATTTTTTTTTCTATTATAGAAATGCATTTGTTTGAAGAGATTTTTGGGCACCATTTTAGTCACGTTTTTTAAACCTAGGTGCGACTTTGTTCTCTTCTCCTGGGCACGTGTTTTTTTACTACAAAAGGCACGTTTCTTTTTGGACACGTTTTTGTTTCTGGGCTCATTGAAATGCGATTTTCAGCAGATTTATTTTGTAACTAGGCGTGGAATTTTTCCTTTTCTGCCCGCGTTTCTTCATCATTCTTCTGCATGCGATCTAGAGCCAAGTCTCTCAGTATTCCGGGTCGCATTTTGAAGGATTTTCGTGCAAAATCTACTTGCGTTTTTCATATGTCTTTTGGGCACGATTTTTGGTGATTTTTCGAGATCTCAACTAGGTCGTCATTAGTTTTTTCTAGGTGTCTCGAAATTTGTGCAAGTGGGTGTTGACGAAATTTTTTGGGTATTCAAAAAAATTTCTAGGTTTTCATCAACATTTTTTGGGTACTCTTCAAATCTTCTGGGTTTTGTCTTCAAAGTGCCTCAAAATCCGTGTTAGGGTTTCTGCTTTGAATTTGTGCTCTTTTTGTTTTCGTTTTGCCTTCACCAGTTTGACTTCAGGGTATGTGATGGCATCTCTGACAAATATAATGCTTGAAAGTAGCCAGAAGTTCAACGGGAAGAATTACAACACCTAGAAGTAGTGCATGATTATAGTCTTTGAATATCGGTGTCTTGATCAGGTCGTTTTGGGGAACTCAACCCGTCCCACTGTAGCCAAAAAAGATCAAGACAAATGGGATGAGCGCAACCAAGAAGCTATCATGCTCATCAAGCTTTCAGTCACTAACGACCAGCTGCCACAAATGTCGTCAAGCAAAATAGCTGTTGAAGTCTAGACATACCTGAAGGATCTCCATGAAATATCAGATAAGAGTCATACATTCTTCCTTAAGAACATGCTCTTTTCGATAATGATGGACGAGAAGACCCCTCTCTAGGAGCATCTAACAAAGATAAAGGACATCCGTGACCAGCTAGAAGCTATTGGTCAAACGATGGAGGAAGAGGACATGGTAGTGACACTCTGAAAAGTCTAGTCTTATGAGCATTTCATCGGGACTCTCAACATTATGTCTACTAATGTTGATCTAAAGTTTCTGAAGCTGTGTACTATCCTCTTGCAACAGGATCGTTGGAGACAACAGTTTGGCAGCAATACCAATTCCACCTCCATAGAGCAAGCGTTCTCTACCAAATCTTCTACTAAGAACAAAGGGAAGGCGCAAACTTCTCAGCTAAAAAGCTCTGGTTCTTCTCAGGACAACAACAAGAAGAACGTTCAGTGCAATTACTGCCATAAGTATGGTCACATGAAAGCTAATTGTCGGGTTCGATTGGCTTTTGAACAAAAGAAGCAAGGAGGGTCTCAACAAAAGGCAAATGTCACAGGGCACACTGAGCAAAAAGAATCTACATTCTATGCGTTTATGGCCAAGCGAACAACAAATCCGGTACAATCTTTTGCTTGGTATATTGATTCCGGGGCTTTGCGGCATTTTACTCATTATCGGGATTGGTTCACAAAATTCGAACCATTCTCTGATTTTGTCATTTTTGGAGGTGAAGAGTACGCAGTTGTTGTTAAGGGCACTGTCTAGATTCACTCAAGAGGAAGAAATTTACTCTTTCTTTATGTTTGCTATGTTCCAGGCATGGAACATAACCTTCTCTCAGTTAGTCAAATCATGCGACATTCTCCCCAATTGGATGTTGTTTTCAGTTTGTCCACCTGCAGCATCATTGATAGGGAGACTTGTACTACAATCGCTATGGGACTTGAGGATCATGGTCTATATAGACTTGTTGATTCTGGTGATTCTCAAGAGCACGCTCTGGCAACCAGGAGTACTTCCATCAGCAAACTTTGGCATCAATGTTATGGGCACTCGAATGTGCACTATCTCTCTCAACTATCTCAGGAGGGTTTGGTTGTTGGTCTACTTGAGATCCAAACTCAAAATCATGGAGTTTGTGGAGCCTGTCAAGCTGGGAGGCAGCATCGAACACCATTCTCAGATGGTGATTCTTGGCGAGCCTCCAAGGTACTTCAATTGGTTCACGCTGATGTATGTGGACCAATGAACACTCCATCTGTTACTGGGTCCAAGTACTTTTTATTATTTGTTGATGATTTCAGTAGGAAAATGTGGGTGTATTTTCTCAAACATAAATTAGATGTGTTCAGTACATTTCAGCAATATAAGGCTCTAGTTGAGAAAGAATCAAGTTCTCAAATTGTCACTCTAAGGTCAGATATTAGGGGGGAGTTTTGTTTAGTTGACTTCTCTACTTTTTGTGCTGCACATGGCATTAAGCGCCAACTTACCACACCATACACCCCTCAGCAAAATGGTGTTGTTGAATGTAGAAATCGCACCATTACTGAAATGGCTTGTTCTATGTTGAAGTACAAAAATGTACCTTAGAAATACCAAGCTGAAGCAGTTTATACTGCAATCTACCTCCTGAATCGGTCACCTACACAGGCCATTTGAAAGTCTTCGGTTCTACAGCTCATGTATGGATTCCAGAAGCCAAGCGTACCAAGTTGGACTCCAAGAGCCAAACACTTATGTTTACTGGTTACAGCGACAATCACAAGGCATACAGGTTGATTGATGTGGAGACAGATCATCTCATATTCAGTCGTGATGTTGTGATTGATGAGACTACTGGTCCATTTGTTCCTACTACCAGTCCTGCGGATCAGCCCATGCAGGTTTCTGATGAGGGTGTTCGTCTTCCTCTTGGTTCCCCTGATGGGAGGGCTTCAGAGCATTTTGACTCTGAAGATGAGGAGTCTACCAGTCATGATATAGCACCACTTAATTTTCCTCAGGACTCACATCCAAATGACTTTGTTCCAAAAATCCCAAGAGATGTTGTTTCTCCTATTTTAGATGTTGGTACTTCTACTCGTCGGCCTAAGTGGTGGCTCAAGACTATTGGAGATCTTCATGATGATGAACTCATTGAGGGCAGATCAGTCGTAGAAAGAGCAAGTAGCAAAACACAGTCAATTTTGCTCTTATGGCCAACATCCACAACATCTATAAGCGTCATACATATTTAGACGCTAAAGGAATTCTAGAGTGGGAAAAGGCTATAGAGACCGAATATCATAGTCTTCTGAAGAATCACACTTGGGTTCTTTCTAATCTTCCTCCTGCGAAGAAACCTATCAGTTGCAAATGGGTTTATAAGGTCAAGTATCATGCAGATGGTACTTTGGATAAATACAAGGCCAGATTAGTTGCTCGAGGATTCACACAGCGGGAGGGCATTGACTATAAGGAGACTTTTGCTCCTACTGCCAAGATGAGCACAATTTGTCTTCTTCTCACTATTGCAGCCCAATTTGGATGGACGGTTCATCAGATGGATGTCAAGAGTGCCTTCCTCAAAGGTGAGTTGCAGGAAGAAGTCTACATGACGCAGCCTCCTGGTTTCAAGGTTGTTGGAAAAGAACATCAGGTATGTAGGCTCGTGAAAGCACTCTATGGACTAAAATAGGCTCCCCGTGCAAGGTACATAAAGATTGATCAGTACTTGGTTGATCATGGTTTTCAGCGCAACCCTTCTGACAGTAATCTATATGTCAAGCACTCTGGTGATGATATTTTTTTTCTTGTTATCTATGTTGATGACTTGATCATTACTGGCAGTTCAACACATTTGATTGCAGCAATCAAACAGGATTTGTGTCAGGCTTTTGACATGATAGATCTGGGGCTTCTCCATTATTGTTTGGGTATTGAGGTTTGGCAGACTGTTGGTGGCATCTTTATCTCTCAATCTAAATATGCCAGAAGTTTGCTTGACAAATTTTGGATGTAGGACTACAAACCTGCGTCCACACCTATGGAGAAGGGGCTGAAGTTGTCAGCCAACTCTGATTCACCTCCGATCGATGAAACGACATTCAGACAACTAGTAGGCAGTCTCATCTATCTCACTACCACTAGACCTGACATTAGTTTTGCAGTGAGCTACATTTATCGCTTCATGATAGCTCCAAAAGCTGATCATTGGATTGCAACGAAGCGAGTGCTAAGATATGTTAAGGGAACTTCAAACTATGGCATTATGTATGGCAGATGCAAGGATCCAAAGCTGATTGGTTATACAGACTCTGATTGGGCAAGTTCAGTGGATGACAAAAAATCCACTTCTGGGTATGTATTCAGTGTGGGTACAAGTGTTGTAACATGGACTAGCAAGAAGCAACAGGCAGTGGTTCTTTCCTTGATTGAAGATGAATATTGTGGAACTGTTAAAGCAGCATGTGAGGTAGTTTGGCTCTGCAGGCTGCTTTCTGACATGCACATGTCACAAGCAAGACCTTCTCCCTTGTACACTGATAATCAAGGGGTGCTCAAACTAGTCAAAAATCCAATCTTCCATGAACATACCAAGCATATTGAGCTTCATTGTCACTACATCCGCAAGCTGGTAGAAGACAAATCAATTCAGTTGTAGTATGTTCCGACAGTGGATCAAACTGCAGATATTTTCACCAAGTCTCTAAGCTCAGATAAGTTTGTCAAATTCAGGGGGCAATGGTGTACTTGATAGGTTGACCATTAAGGGAAGGTGTTAGAATATTATATTCTTATGTATTAATGGTCAATATTATATTATTAGTTTAGTTTAGTTTTATATACTGTTTCTACAGTATCAAGTAGGTAGAGTTGGTTAGTTCATTAAATGACTACAGTCTTCTGTAGTTTCTATATATTGTAATCTTTTTCATGTTAATAGACAGAATGCTTTTACCATTCACACTGTAGGTGATTCAAGTCTAATATTCGGTGCCAATTAAGCTAATAGATGCAGCCACTTAGCTTAAATACCTTCTCTTGAAAATCTAGGTTCAAACTGATAATGATATAGCAGCTTCAGTCGTTCCTTCCAACTCAGCTCTATTGTGGAAACATAAATTAAATGATAGCCGTTGGCTATTTAATTTATATTTATTGTTTTTGTATTATCTTCATTTTATATAGTATGGCCGACATGAGAAGATTCGAATTCATCTTGATCATTTATTAGAAGACATTTAATATTTATCAAGGCCGACTTTCATTTAAGAAGACACGCGATTTCTTAAGAGGCCGACATAAAGGATTTGAAGGGATGTGTCTCTCCCATTCATTCGTATATATACACGCCGATTCTTCCATTCTAAGCATCAATTCCAGTTCGGATATTCACATAAGTTTAATATGATCAAGTGCGAATATATCAGATGATCAAGTGCGAATATATAATATGATCAAGTGCGAATATATCATACAGTGCAGTGCGAACATATCATACAGAGCGAACATCTTACAGAGTAAAGTTCATACAGTGTGAAGTTTCATGCAGGTGCGAATTTTTGTAGATCTGTATTCTGTTTCTGCCAGGTGTGAATTTCTGTAGGTCTATACTCTGTCAAGTGTGAGTTCTTCTCAGTACCTCAATATCAGATTGCGAATTGATCTAAGGACAGGTTGTGAACTTTCATACTGCCAGAATTTGAAGTGGCAGTTTGATATTTGCTATTGCATCTTGTACAGGTGCTGAATATTGGTCTTGAGTTAGACCTAATTGTAAAGTGAACTGTTGTCATTGTTTTATATATAGAAGACAGATCTTTGTTGCTGGGTTTTTCTTCCTCTAGAGGAGGGTTTTCCTAGGGTACCTGCTGTGTTATTTTGTCTTATTTTGAATTATTTTCTGTGCATTTAAATCTGATCACTAAATTCAACACAAACCCTTGAAGATATGCCTTCAACCTGCTCAATAATGCTTGAAATCTGATATAAATGGCTGCCAAGAATGAAGCTACAGGTCTGCAATTAATTATTCTTCATTAATCTTCAAACCCTTGATGATATCTTTCACCTTTAAGCACAAATAGAACTCCAAAATGAAGCTCTCCTCAAGTAATGATTCAGCTAGTCTTTCACAGCCTCAAGATTGCATAAACACTGAAGAGTTTTCGTTCTCCAATACTAGAAATGACTGAAACCCTTGTGTATTTCTACACACAGCTCTCATATCATGTAAGAACACTTCATGCCCTAGTTTTCAGTGCTTGTTTTGGTTTGTAATTTTTTTGTGTTTTATGAAGGTTTTTTCTGCTTTTGTGCCTTTTTGCAAATAAAGAGAATGTTGGAAATGAAATGATAGAAACTAAAACTAATTTGCAGCTCCCAAAAATGTCTTAATTTATTGAATACTTGCAAAGAGAACAATATACAAGCATACCCGAGACAAATCATAAACATGCAGCTGCTGTCCTCAATTTGTAGCCCAAAAAGCAACCTTTCAGCAACCTTCAGAAATTCGTTTCTCCTCCAAGAAGCTGCCTTTTTGCTCAAACTTGATGCGGCTGTAGTCTAGGGTCCTAGGCACCCCCTCTATGATTTAATTCAGATTTTTTTTATGCCCTTCACAACCAAATCGCCTTTCCTCAAAGGTGCGCCACTTTGCTGCTGTAGATGTTTGAAAAAGCAGGCCATACCTTCAAGAGAATGATGCCAACAATCATGAATGATCAGCTCTTAATCTGCTCTTCAGTCTGATGCCCAGAAGTAAGAAATGTCCACAAGTAAGAAATCAGAAAATTTGCAATTTTATTAAAATTTATTGGCAGGGACACTACAAAAGGGATGAACAGGAACCTTCATTCAAGGGAAACAGTGCCTGGTTGGACACCAAGGGAGCGAAATCCAGGGGAATAAACCACCTCCAACAAGGAGGAGCTAGACACTGGAGCAGAAGATGTTACCATTGAAGAAGCACCGGGAGGAGACATCCTTAGATTTTTGGACAATTCAGGGGGAGAAGGAGAACCCTTAACAAGGGAAATACAGCAAGCCAATATAAACTTAAGCCAAGGATCAAAATATTTCCACCATGAAGCAGCTCCAAAATGCTTTTGAGGTCTTGGACAGGCCACCACTGCATGACCCAGGCTAAAGAAAGACCTGTATTTAAAAACCAACCCCTACTGATCCAAAGGTTGCTTTCAAAGTTGATCTCCAACTTTAAGACCAATATTCTCAGGCAAATCCATAGAACTATCCATCTCAATATGCAGCTAAGCAAAAGTGGAGTGCAAACAGGAAGTTGTCTTAGTCTCAATAGAGCTTGCCCAAGGTATTGCCAATAGTAGTTCAACAAAAGAGATGCCAATACTGTAGAAGGAGATTAGGAAACTTGACCTAGATTGTCAACAGAGAAAAATTATGATATTTAAATCAGGATTTAACTGCATGATATATAAATATCAAAATTTGACACACTGCAGAAAATACCTCCTAGTTGTCAACACAGAAAAAGTTTCTGCAGAAGGATTAAACATAGGAAATTGCATCTTCAGAAGGAGAGAAGCTCTACCATAAAAGCAAAGGCTAGCCTGGAGAATATACTCCTGGTTATCTCCTAAGCTACAAACTGCTAGAGAGAATTCCCATGCACACATGTAAATGACGAGATCTTCTGTAAGGAAAGGCTTCCAAGTAATAGTCATCCAAGCATGGAGATCACCGAGACTCAACCAAAATTTATGGAGCTTACAGATAAGTACCAACTCTGAATAATATTCTTCTGCCTCAAAGAATTTTGGACCCATCTCAAGAATAAGGCATTTAGGAGCCTCCTTCTCTGAAGAAGGACAAAGAAGGACAACTACTGTCATGAATATGGATATTATCAGCAGTAGCAATTGCTGTGGGAGAGGCTGAAAGTGGAGCCTGATTTAACATTGCAAGGGAAGGAGAAAAGACAGGCAAAGTGACAAGGACATCCATGCCAGCCAAAACAACAGATGCTAGAGGCCCACCCAAGTTGGGGGAAACAACTCTTTCAATGAAGCAGCACCCTGAGCCATCAATAAATCCCCAAAAGTGAGCACAAAAGCGGGAGCAGCAAGTACAAAAGAGAAACAACCATGCCCAAACTATAGATCCAACCCTCCAATGCAACCTACAGACAGATGAAGGAAGAAGAACACTTAGAACTTAGAAGCAGAACAAGCAAGGCTGGTAGATTTCTGCAGAGCATGATTCTGGAGTGAAACTACAAATGCATAAGAGATTGGCAGAGAAACAGAGCTAGATGAAACTGCAGTGGCATTAGAAAAATGTGGGAAGAATGCCTTAATTCTTAGGGCTTGTAGCTGTGCCACTGCACACAAGAGCAGCAGCAACCATTCTGCCAGGAGATTGTTAGTGTCAGTGAGCTTTGATATTTTATACCACAGTTTATCCTGTGCAATATTTCTCCCATTCAGGCAATGTTATTTTCCTCTCAGATTTCCTTATCAAGCTAAATATGTTATTGAATATTCCAGCTTTCTCTTTGGAAGGTACACTTTACACAAACAATGATACACATTCAAAAAAATCAATATTGTGAAAATTCATTTGGTACATAGCTTGGAAATAAGCAATAACATTCATATTAATCTTCAAAAAGTTGGGAAGGTAGGCAGATATACTGATGGTCCAGCCAACAGAGAAGTTCCAGAGTCTACAATAGCAGCACAGCCTCCAGCACAAAAGCCTGTAAGAAAAATCGTCTATTTTTTAAAACATCATTTAATTAGATTTACCACTTGATCAAACAACACTGAAAGTCTTGGGAAGATATTTCACCTGTTGATTCATTGCCAATGAGAAAATCTCCCATATCAAACTGAAAGAAATAGTAAGAATAAGTTAGAAAAGTCGGATAGTTTAGTCATAGTGAATAACAAGAACATGCATATAAAAGCACTTCTTAAAAGAGAGCATGAAAACTCAAGTTCATTCTATAATCTACCTGCCAGTAACCCTGTTGTGTAACAGGCACAAATGTATGTTTACCCTTGAAGTGTTTACTGTTGACACCTCCAAATACTATCTCTCCTCCTTCTTCTTCATCTGCATTCCTGTTCATCCAAAAAGAGAAGACTAGTTCTTTGACAAGGCTTTGGTTTACCATGTTGTACCTGTTGAGAAGAGGAGAAGAATATTTGAACTAAATGTGAGAAAGAGAATAATATTTGAGCTAAAATTAAGTATGGAAGTGCATTTCTTTAAATGATAATGAAAAAGTTATTGTCTGAAAAAAAGCAAAGAACAAGGCTGTATAAATATTGCCTTATCAAAGTGTAGATTAAATTGATCTGATAGTAATTTGTTCTTTACAGAAAGTCACTTAATGCAAATTAAAATTTAACATCAACAAGGAGCCTAGGGATTGTTCTATGAGTTTGTCTTCAGTTCAAAAACTTACCGTATTTCCTCTATGTCCCATAAGAGGTCCTCCGAAGGGAAAAGACTAATGTTCTCAATTTACTTATCGAAGTGCTAAAAAATTGCTACGATTTCTTTACCAAGAAAGATCAGCTTAGGCAACCCTTGAAAGCCCTCATGACAAGTTATAACTAAATTTTGTGCATGCTTTTTATAGGAGAAGCTTAGGAGATTGCATCCAATCAAAAAGTTGATATTATAGAATGAAGGCTATCAACACTAACCAGACTGGAACAACATTATCAACGGCAATTTCTTGGAAACCAAGCCCAAGAATGCCATCAAACCTAGACAACAAAAATGTCAACCCCGGTTCATGTGTTGTCTCAGTAAAGACCTGCACCATGAAAAAACCCGTTTGTACATAAATTCCAGATTAAGTTGATGAGAAAAGATCTTTGATATCCAACTAGGAAGCCTTAACATCCAAAAATTACTAACCTGATGTTTCACAACAAGTCTCCCAACTGTGACATCATCTTTACTTAAGAAACCGGATATTGATCCACTACCATATTCGATCTCACAGGATTCTCCTTCACGACCAACAAATGATATATATTAATTGTTTAGCAACTTCCTTAATATCCCATGTAAGCAGACAAAACTAAGTGAGGCTGAGGGTTTGAAGTAGAATACCATCTTCTTGGTATGTGCTTGACTTTGATGACTTGTATCTTGAATGAAAATAGCAAGCTAGCTGCACTATAAAATCATTGTTAATCATTGTTACAAAAATAACCACAAAATCCTCTTTAATTTAAATAATCCTTCTAAATATTTCAAGACAAGATATTTCAATTAAGAGAGCTAATTTCACTATCCAAACAGCCATCAATTTCCCATAATTCAGAATTTGAATGTAATGAAACTAACCATAATTACCGAAAGATTTGACACCAAAATGTAGTGCAAAGAAATCTTAACTTCAGACTTTTAAACAAAAATTTGACAAGAAATAATCTTGCTATAAAATAAACTAACTTACGGCTCCTGCTTGATCATGAGGTTATTTTTCACAAATCAAAACCTACTGAAATGCTACTTTACTAATCACACCGCAAAATCTGGAAGCTCACCAAAATTAATCAATTAATTAAACTGGTAATTCTCACCGAGAAGTGGCATTTAGACGAAGGCACCCAAAGATTGGAGCTGCCCGTGTCAAAAATAACAGTAAACTTCTGAGGTGGGGTTCCGATGCCAATCTCGCCATAGTATTGTGCATCCAAGTAATTCTTCAAATACACGTAATCACCATTGTCAGAATCGAACTCTCGACCTTCTTGCAGACTAAACTTCTGAATATTTGCATGCACAAAGTCATATTTTTTTCCTGTAAGTCTGCCATCAGTTAGACTTCTGCGGTCCAGTGGTTTTTTCTTCAGACCCACACGTACAAAACCATCATCGGCGCTACAGACGCTCGAGAAACAAAACAGAACCAACAAAATATGTGTTCCTACAGTTCTCTGACCCATCTTTCCACCCTTCTTGCACCAAACAGGACCAAATTACTGTCAGTTCACAGTTTGCATTCAATCAGTAACTAAAACTCTGATAAAAATTAAGGGTCTTATTCTTCGGAGCCAAATCCACTCCTTGGGCTGATTTAGAAACATTGTGTACTTACAATTTAAACAAACTGGACAAATTTATGAATTGAGCAAATTTTTTTGCCAAATTAAACTAATAAAATTGGAGGAGAACAAGACGGAAAGCGTGTTATTACTCTCTATAATTTGAGTTTATTGAATTCCTTCTGTTAAAGAATTGCAGTATATCTGGACGATGTTCTACGCACGCTGATTTTATTCGGAAGAACATAAATAAACAATTCTCCTAACAGATGGTTAACATAGCTGGTTCTTCAGTTGGCCGGGTTTATACTGCAAAAAATGTAATTTAACTTTTTGTAGGATGAAGAAATGTAATGAAAAATTAATGGACTTTTTATCATGCCGCCTTTATGGGGCTATTATTTTCTCCAATGTTGTGCTCGCTATGTTCCTAGTGTCTTTAGTATTATAATAAAAATGTTTTTACAAAATAAATAATTAAACAATAATAAAAGTTTGAGATTTAGAGTTGGGATTAGAAAAATAATAAATATTGAAATAAATTGTAATATTTAGTTATATTTTGAAGCTGGACGAAGAGGATGTAAAAAATTGTTTAGGATAATGCTAGATTTTTGAGGTTCATTTAGGTTGATAATTTCAAAATCAATAAATTGACTCTAATATGATATGGTTTAAACATATGCATGTGTACCTAATCTTGGCACCTACAAACTTGATTTTTACCGTTGCAAAACTAAATTGGCACATGAACTAAAAAATATATCCATGGGACTAATATGTAGAAAGTGGACTATTGGAATTCATTCAACTTGACCTTTTAATATCTAAATCTATGTAAGGACTAGTGGTGTTCAGAATGCCTTTGGAAAAAAATGTTGAATTACGAGGGTTGTGTTCTTTATAGTCAAACTAGTAGCAAACTAGATTTATGACTACGAAAAAGATGCAAAGACAACAAGCAAGCATGCACCAAACTTTGGATGATGTATGTTGATGTAATGCTTTAATAATGTTACTATGATGTTCTCATAAATGTTCCATGATGATTATATGATTACACTTAATAACTCCTAGATAATCTCAAATGATTGAATGAATGTCTTTAAATATTACAAATAAACGCAAATCAACACAAATGCACTAGGTCGGTTGACAATATCTAGTAGAAGGGAGTCAACAAGATTTATTTTGAATTTGATTTTAAAATTTTAAGGTTTAGATTTGGAATTGCAAAAAAGACATAAGTCAAATCCACATCCATATATCTAATCTAGGATGATAAATGGTGGATCTAGGGATCAAGATCAATCTATTGGGGATGAGTGATAATAGGATTGGGATATGGTGATTTCATCAACCGGATTCACACTAGAATATACCACTTGTATAGACTAGCTTTTTTCCTAGAAAAAAATCATAATTTTATTACAATATAACAAAAGTATACTCTAAATATGTGATTATGCATTCAAAGAAGACTCCATAGTGGGATGAGCAATATAGAACATCAATACATGATACAAACTAGAAACAAGCTCCAACAAAACTCTAAAAATATCTCAAAATAGATATAAGTAACCATTTCAAGGGAAAACTAAAAAAGAATCTCTGGTTGGACCACGAAAAATAGAACAATAAAGAAAAGAAAAATATATCAATCTATAGACACCTCAAATTGACACATTATCATTTCAACTGATATCTGACCATTTCCTCTATAATTGATTGAATAAATCCTATTTATTTGATTAATTATATAATTTCCATCCCCCCCCTTTTTTTTAGACTACAGGAATCGGGTAGCACGACCCCCTATAAACTATAGTGCACCTAGTAAACTTGTTAACGTGACTGGCAGCACTGGCGCGACATGCCCTCCAATACCATGGGGGTGGGGGGGACTAGACCTCGTGACCAACCTCCTGCAATAGGAAAGATTTAACCAACCGAGCTAGGGCCCCAACCCCTATAATTTACATCCCCTTATTAATTAAATAATATTGTATTATTTAATGAATAAAATCACTATTCGTCATTATTCATTTGACTTTATTCCTAGCCTAAAATCATTAATCGTCCTTATATAGTCCACCTTAGGTAAATAAAATGAAATATTCATTTACCTAAGTCTCCCACCCTCATCCCAAAGATTAAATAAATATGATTATTTATTTAATTGCATATTTTATCCACTTTTCATTAGGCAGGCTAAAACCAATTAACCCACTAATCCATAACTTGCACATTCCTAACCTTGGTCAAAACCCCTTTAAATCATATACATCCTCTGGAAGTGTACATAGGCATTGGTCTTTGTACAAAAGGTATGGGTCTTTGTACATATGGCATGACCCTTAGTACATATCACATGGGTTAAGGACTTACACATACTCCTAAGGTACGTCAAAGTACCCTTTCCATCTTGGCCATCCACTTTCTACAAGGGAATCCTCAACCATTAATTCCCCTTGAATCTTGGACCCTTTCATCCTCACCAACCAAGTGGAGACACTGTCATCTCCTCATCAATCTAATCTTTTCAACCAATTTGAGCCATCGATCCCTCAAATTGATCATTATCATCCAATTCTTCATCCAAAAATCTATAAACTAAATACAACCCATGCCATTTATATCTTTCCTTGGAATATAGTGATATGATGTTGGTAAGAACACTCACATATCATCATCTTGGAGCACAAACACCATAGACTTGGTGCAATAGGGTTGGTGATTGTGATAATTTATATTTGTTTTCATAAATGTTTTTCTAACTCATATGCTTAATTTGAGTGTTGCATATATTATAGTAAAATAGATTAACTTATTTTAATTTTTTTTTGTATCCTCTAATATTAATGTACACATTTTTGGCAATAGGACCCACATCCCTTTCTAATCATTTCCATATGTTGAAATATTTTTATCAATTGTAGGTTATTGATTAGTGTATCAATTGTGTATTTCAATGTTTCTACCATGAATTAGCACATCCACTTACATCATATCTTATTTTGGTTATACATCCTTGACCTTGATTTGACCTAACCAATATGTAGAGTCCATCAAAATCAAGTTACCTTCCCCTAACTTAAAATTTAAAATCATTTGTATATCAAAGAAGATCTTAAGGTCCAAGCCTTCAAAATCCAAGGTCATCAAGTCATCCAAAGTCTCATTAGTATGGTTTATAAAATTATGTTAATCATGAATCTATTTTGTTTTGAAGAGTCCCTTATCATAACCATCCAAAAATCCCTTTGAATTGATGATGATGATAATCTTGTTGATCAAGACAAGTACACAATAAACACCTTTGATTCCATCATCATTAGCAAGCTTTCCCCCAGCTTCCCCACTTACCCATCCATAATCAAATGCCTCTTGACTAAGAATTGGCTAAAACAAGCTACCCTGTGACTCCTTAATGCACATTTATTAGTCAATCTTATGACACCTTTGACAAGGGAACTCCATTTTATCCCCCATACATATCCCAACCCCTATCTCCATATGAGTTTCATAGTGCATCCACCCCTAATCCAAGCGACTTCACCCATCATCCTCTAATCCATACACCTTATCCTCCATTTAATACTAATCCTTTATCTAATCCTAAACCATCCAAGTCCTTATTTTCTAAGTTCCTCAAGTACTAAACACAAATATCAAATGTTCACCCCACTAATTCAAAACCATCTATGTGCATCATTAATGAATCCATCACCCATCCAACACTTATCATTCCAATCCAAAATATTAACCCCATGTCCCAAATTCTAACACCATCCCCCTCATTGAAACCATTTGTTCCCAATCCCAATATCAAACCATCATCCATTTATCTACCCAATTATATGCTAAACACCTCTCCCCTACTCTAACATCAATGCACATCCACACATACCGATAAATCGTTCCAAAGCATGTTGAAACATCACCCCATCCTAATCAATACCATAACCTCTCATCTAATCCCTTTCATGATCCTTGTCTATCCAAACCATCCTAAAATCATCATTGTATCCCTTAGGGTCCCTTACCTTTACTCACATGACTAGTTTGTTTTTAGTAGAAGAACAAAAAATATCCACCACCAATCCACCTCCCTCTCCAAATGGATTTATGTCTTGTTTCTAAAACAATCAACATCATGTTTCCAAATGAATGATCAATATCATGAAATATTAAGGAAACAACTTAGGCCTTCATGAGCAAGGAATCTTGGATCCCATTCATATCAAAAAATCCACATTCACAAGGCCTTAGGTACACACCTCAAGGTACCCAATATAAAAATGTTGGAACAACCTTTGATCATCCTAAGGAAGCTTCTTCCAAACCTACAATAGGTGTCTCCCATCATTCCTCCAAAATGTTCATCACCATCCCACCATAGGAGTTAAGATATAGCTCTGATATAGCTCATAGAACATGTCACTCAAGGACTCAAGCCTCCAGGATCATCTACAAAAACCAACAACAACCTTCCACGAGAGGGAAAAGAAAGAACATGAAATTGTAACAATGGGTGAAAGATGTGGCCAATATGTAATACTCAAGATTGCAATGATATATTAGAGTTACACAAAACCCAACTGAGTTTTGGATGAATAAATGTACATATGAAGCCTTGCTTATATAGGCAAGGAGTGAGATAGGATTAGACAAGATCATGACAAGTGTCTTAATCATATCACATGAGACAACTAAGTCATAACAACCTAGGACACAAGCATTAAATTCTTAATGCAAATATTAAATGTATGAGAGAATTATTAAATGCCTCGATAACTAAAAGTAAATAATGAGACATGGCCCCATTATAACTAACTTCTAGAAATGACAACTAGGAAACTTAACTCCTAAGTAAACTTATAATAATGTGAATGGGTCCTCACTAATAACTAGTTAAAAAATAACCCCATTCACACCAGTACCCAATCCTTCATCCTAACAATCCAAAAATGTTATCACTATCCCTCCTCCATCTATTAAATCCATTTTGGTTTCTTGTGTCCTAAATTTTGTCCTTCATCTTCCCCATCGATTTTGGGTCCTTACATCCCAAATTCTATTATCTTGAATGTTGTCAATCCATTTTTTCCATTCCTTAATCAGGATCAACAAACACATACATCATTGAACAATTTACAACAAGTTCCCTCCATCACCCCTTCCATACACTACCCACATCATCCATCCTCGTGCACCCATACCATTTCATGTGAAGCAATTTGGATGTTGAATAAAAATTCATTAAATATCCAAAGTAATGAATGCACAAAATCCTAAGGATCAATGTGTCATAATAAAATGAAATGTCAAAGCAAAGAAAAATCTAATCCAAAATCCAAATAAATCCAAGTGGCCACAAAGGCCCCACCAAGAAAAAAAAAACAAGAAGAATTATATGGATCCCAAATAAAAAATAATCAACACATCCAAATGTAAAAATCTAAATCAACATCCAAATCCACTACTCTAAACACTCCCAAATCCTCTCATCTTCCATCCAAGCATCTTCCATCTTCCATCTCCTTTTTGGCCCCATATGACCAAAAATCCACTATCCTAAGTCATGTATCATCTCCTAAATCCATTTTGGGTCCTTACATCCCAATATCCATCATCCCAACTCCCCCATCTAAACATCCATCAAATTGTGTTCCAATGTTTGTCCTAACAACATTTCCTCATAATGCTACCTTCCCACCTTTCATCCACATGTTTTCCATCGAACCTCCATCTACCACCACATGCCCTTAATCCACACCTTTGTATAATCCACCTACCCTCCATCCAACCTTCCTTCCACTCCATTTTCATCTTCAATATCCTCTCTCATCCCAAATGACATTGTATTCCTCATTTGGAGAAGCTCACCTTCCAATTCACAAGGTTCCTACCAACATCTCATGGTCATCCTAAATGGTCTACTATTACTTTAGTATGGAAATAGTTGCTTAATTCCTTTTCTCACCAGCATCCCCCATTGAATATCTTCCTAATCCATTTGTGTCATTATCCACCTTCATCCACCATATCCTAAAATACAAAAATAAAATAAAAATGGAAAATAAAAAATGGAAAAGTAAAGAAAAATAATCAATCAAAAGGTGAAAAGCTAGCAAACAAGTGTCATGTGTAATCCCCCTATCTACTTTCACTCTACACTTGGGCCAAGCTTCATCCACTCCATCGTGCATATCTCCTTCATCCCATCTACCTATATTTCATATCCACTTCTACCCATTACATACCATCATCTCCCATCCCTCCACCCTCCTTTTAATCTTAATAAGGATAGGGTAAAAAAATCTACACATGCTTTAGATAATACAAACCTTAATTTCTCTACAATCCATTCCTATTGCACATCCTTTCTCCATAAATCAAGCTACCCCCCATGTTTCCCCATCACCTTACCCTCTTTGTGTGTCCTCCATCCATAATTTTTTTACTACCTTTAACCATCAAGTTATCCCTCATACCACCTCATCAAGGTTCATCCCCTTATCCTCCCTATCATCCATCCATAAATATTTTACTATCTTCAACCATCAATCTATCCCCCTAATTTTTTAAATCCTCCCCTACCGTTTCCTATATTTTTGGTAGACTTTTCCACAATCATTTTAGCACATCCCTTACACTACATCTAGTGTGTACCATCTTCTTCCTATGAAAAACCTCCTCAAGTTTTCATCCCCTATCTCCTCCCATATTTCTATATTATTCCTCCATAATATTTATACTCCTTATAATCATGTTTCCTCCAAATTTTCCATCCAAAAACCATTTATACACTATCATCATATCCCCTATTTTTATTAGTGACTAACACACTCTTTCTTGAACTCAAACCATGTGCATCCCATGACCTTATCATACATGACAAAACTAGAGTTAGGCATGTAATCCTAAATTATGTAGTCCTTGGAGAGACCACATCAAAACCCCTCAATTCACCCAACATGAATCCCCCATCTCCTTCCATCTACTATCAAAATCCTTTTATCTCCCTACATCCTCTCATCCCCTAATCCCTAATCTCTTAGCTTTCCCATTATAATTGGTATAAACTTCCAAGCTACCACCATGCACTCTAATGCAATCACTCCTAGTATTTCAACACTTTTAGCAATTCAACATTGCAAATAGATCATAATTAATGCAATCCAACTAAGCAATATAAGAAAATCATCCAATTGCATCCTTGGTATTGTTCTTGGCCTCACCACATGCATTGATTAAAATCCAATCACCATCAACATATATCATTCCCAATAATTATATTTTTTTAGGATATATATCATTCTCATGTCAACAACACTCCCCATCCTCAACAAGTATTAGCTTTTCAACTTAACCAAGGAAAAATCATTTTTATTTTTGTATCATTTTGTACATAGTTTCTTTTTTTTTTGTGCATCATCAATTTTATTTTATCTCTACTGGTCCTTGTAACCTAACTACCAAAACTATATCATGGTCTTCCATATCATGGTGCTATATTACATAGGGTTGATTGTGACTCATCTTTTCATTACATGACACATTGTCGCCCTAGTCTTTTATACCTTGGTGCATAATATCTAGTGCAATATCAAATAAAGAGTTCTTAAGATAATGTAACATAAATCATTCCCTTCCCATCTATTCATCCCTTTCATCACCCATCCTCTAACCTCTTCTATCCTATCCTCTTGCATTCTCTATCCTCATCTATCATCTATCGTTTCATCCATTTCAAGAGCACACTTGTGTTCTCCCAACCCACATGTCCTCTCAAGGGGAATCATCATATTTATACTCCTTCCTCCTAGTCACTCCTCCTCTCAATGACTGGGACATCTTCCCTAATTTAATCATTCTATTCTCACCAAATGTATTTTTTATTGTTTGAAATGATGTTACTTCATAACACCACTTCAAAGGAGGGTAAAATGTAGACACCTAAAATTGACACATTATTCACTTTAGCTAATAACCAGACTGTTTCCTCTATAATTAATTGAATAAATCACTATTTATTCAATTAATTATCTTATTTCCATCCCCTTATTAATTAAATAATATTCGTCCACTAGTAATCACTATTCACTTGACCCTATTCATAGCCTAAAATCACTAGTCATCTGTCTTTAATAGTCTAATTTAGGTAAATAAATCCAATTATTTATTTACCTAAGTCTCCCATCCTCATCCTAAAATTGAATAAATATACCTATTTATTTGTTTTTCTATTTTATCCACTTTTCATTAAGTGGACTAAAACCAATCAACCCACTAATCCCTCATTTGCACATTCCTAACCTTGATGAAACCCCCTCAAATCATGTACAGCTTCCAAAAGTGTGCATAGGCATGGGACTTTGTACACAAGGTATGGGTCTTTGTATATGTGAAATAGGCCTTAATACATGCCACATGGGTCAAGGACTCACCCATACTCCTAAGGTACTCCAAAGTACCCTTTCCATATTAACCATCCACTTTCTCCAAGGAAATTCTCAACTATTGATTCTCCTTCAATATTGGACCCCTTTATTCTCACCAAGTGGAAACACTTGTCCTCTCCTCATCAACACAATCCTCTCAACCAATTTAAGTCCTCGATCACTTAAACTGATTGTAGTCATCCAATACTTCATCCTATAATCTATATCTTTCCTTGGAATGCAATGTCATGTTGTTGGCAATAATACTCACATATCACCATCTTGGAGAACAACCACCATAGAATTGGTGCAACAAATGTTGATGTTGGTGAGAATTTATATTTTTCATCAATGCTTTACTAACTCTTATGCTTTATCTAAGTGTTGCATATATTGTGAATATGATAGGTTAACTTATTTTAACTTGTTCTTTTATGCCTCAATTTTAATGTACACATTTTTAGAATACCTAGTGGGACCCATGTCTATTTTCTAATCATTTCAATGTGTTGAAAGATTTTTGTCACTTGTAGGTTCCAGATCAGTGTATCTACCCTATATTTTGGTGTCTCCATCATGAATTAGAGCATCTGCCTATATCATATCTTGGTGGATCCACTTTGTGTCACAAAAAATGTTTGCACACTTTACTAGTTCTATTCTAAGGCGAATTATCTACACTTCAACATATATGCACCCTATTTCAGCAGTTTTGCTCTCACTTCAACATATTTGCCTCTACAATATAGGTAATCATTATCTTCGGTATTTAATATTTCCTAACCCCCTACACTAATCATTTAATTTGTGTTCCTTATAATCTAACATCATATTGTGTAGATAAGCACATGTCCAAGATAAAATACTAAACTAATAACATATCATTTGTAAAAAAAAATTATCAAAGACATATTTTTATCACTAATCTAGGCACACTTCAATTTTTTAATGAGAAATAATCTTGAATGTACATTTGTGAGGCCATAATCAAGTGTATGATCTCTACTTGTACCTTTAGGTGATCTTGGATATCAAAAGCTTGAGTTTGTCTCTTATCTTTTATCATTTTATTTTATCCCAAGGACTCCAATCATGT
This sequence comes from Sequoia sempervirens, assembly GCA_007258455.2. NCBI lineage: Eukaryota > Viridiplantae > Streptophyta > Pinopsida > Cupressales > Cupressaceae > Sequoia > Sequoia sempervirens. The sequence continues at coordinate 48,702 of VDFB02303394.1, forward strand.
ATGCTCCCCCTTCCACTTCATACAATATTTGGTGATCAAAAGTGATTGTATCATCCTTATAGGAGGCCTTCCTAAGGATTTTATCACCAAATGAGATCTCCTCAACTCTAGCATTCCAAAAAGGTATAAAAAGAGGGGAACGAATTGAAAGACACACCTCTTGGAAGTAAAATATTGTCAATTTGGCTAAGCTTCCAAGGCCTATATACCTTGGGGAAGTGAAGGATAATGGTGGGTTACTGTCTTCTCTATCTATTTTATATCCTTTCCTTTCATCTATATAATATTTCCTCATGTACAATCATATTATATCGAGGGGACATCTATAAATCATCATTCATCCTAGTTTAAGATCAATCATACATCCTTGCTTATGGTTCCTTAGATATTAGTTAAGATCATGGAGTTATTAACCATATACTTTCAAGTGATAAGAGGTAGAATTAACCTTTGGGAAAGGCCTTTGTCCTTCAAGAGTGAGGATTACCATGTAATTTGGCACTCCCTAGCTACTAATAATTTGATAGATAGTATATCTATGAGCCCACATGGATTGACACTCCCACTTGACTAATTATAGGTTGTTACTATGTTTGGTGTGTCTCAATCATCAATGCCTATACAAACCCTTTAACCCAAATCCATAAAAGCTAAATCATTTTCATTTCTTTGTATTTTTGTTTTAAAATATTATCAAAGGTAAAGATTCCACATCCAATCCAAATCTATCGAATCTAAGAACTTTGGGAATGGTAGGTGTTGGGTAGGTGATGGTCTTGTTAACAACCTATGTCATACATAACACCAACATGGAAAATATTACAAGTGTGGGACCTAAATTGTAAGAAAATATCTATGATTAAGAGTTGGATCCTTATCTATTATAGATTAAGACTAATTCTAACAAATATTTTTTTTTAAATGACAAAAAATGATGTGATACATCAAAGAAAATATTTCCTTATTGATCTCTCAAAAATATGTGAACACGCTAAATATAGTCAACTAAAAAGTAATTTAAAGCATGATCATAAAAATGTAAAATTTAATTGATCCATAAATAATTTTCAAAAAGAGGATAACAATAATGTGTACATATTGAATATCTAAAAATGTTTACACAATTACATACATTAAAAATTTAACAGATTCTTAGACACATAAACTAAGGTTCCTCTAGGATTTAAAATAGGGAATAAGATATAAAAATGCATTCAAGGATCAAAAGGTGGAGTTCAAAAATCCAAATCTA
>VDFB02303395.1:0-17017 GCA_007258455.2 Sequoia sempervirens
TTTCAATGGTTTGATCAGTGCTAGGGGTGGTAACAACAATGATAGGTGTGGTATGGAGAAGGCTCTCATCACTAGTTACCGTGGATGATGGATTGGGATGGCATGGTTCCATGACTTCAAGATGTGGAGTTGGGGATGGCTTCTTTGTCATGAGTCCTTGGAGAACTTCTAAAATGAGAGACTTGCATATGGTTGGCTTGGCTAGGGTGGTAGAAATGGATGAGGGATTATGGATTGGTGGACTAGGGTTAGATGGAGGAATGGGATTGAATGTAGGACCATGAGTAGATGGGGGATTAGGATTGGATGGAGGACTAGGAGTAGATGGATGAATGGTATTGGATGGAGGACTAGGATTGGATGGAGGGTTAAGGTAAGAATATTGGAGTGGTGAATTAAGATAGGGGGATAAAGATTGTGGATTAGGACAAGAGGATATTGGTAGTGTAGTGGGACAAGAGGATGTGGGGGATGGATTATAATAAGGGTATTGGGATGGTGGATTAGGATGAGGATATGTGGATGTAGGATTAGTATGGGAAGATTGGGAAAGAGGATTACGATAGGGGGACATGGATGGGGAATTGTAATAGGATCATTGGGATGGAAAATTAGGATAAGAGGATGTAGATGTTGTATAAGAGGATGATGTAGATGAAGGACAAGACAAATATGGGGATGAAGAAAATACTGGATATCCATTGTCAAAGGTGGCATAAGGAGCATGATTAGGCATGGATGGAGACATAACAGGATAGCTCATAGGAGTAATTGGATTTTGGAAAGTGGGTGGAGAAAGCTTACTAGATATGATAGTGTCAAGGGAATCTATGTCATATACCTCTTGATCCACAAGACTTTCATTATTGTCGTCAATGTAATTAGGGTTTCCCTTGACTACTATTGATGGAGGATGAGGATTCATGATGATGATAGGATAAATAAAATGGATCAAAGATGATGGACTAAAGCTCAAATTGGGATTTAAGTCAAGCTTAGATCAGGATTGGATTAAAGTTCAGATTGGGATGATTGGATGATGTGATGGAATTGATTTTAATTTTGATGGGATCGGATTTGGATTTGGCAAGATTGGATTTTGATTGAATTGGATTGGATTATTAAGATCAATAGGATAACATTGGTTGAATGGATGTGATTTGATTGATTGGACAATTTGATCAGATGATTGGTTTTGATAGATTTGGATGATTGGATGGGTATGATTGGATGATGAAAGATGTGAGAGAGAGACCTTAAGCTTGATCAAAGGAAGTTACCCTTAGTGACCTAGAGCTTTGATTGATTAAGAGGATGATTACGGCACCGAATCCACCTTAAAATAGGAATGGATTGATTGGGCCGAGGATGATAACTTACGACACCGAATTCACCTCAAGATGGAAGCGAATTGATTGGGGTCGAAGTTAAAGACTAATAATCAAATTCAAATGTTATGGCCAATTTGGGTAACCACTTTGTAATACAAGTTTAAGGCGGTTTGGTTATGAGTGGTGTTTGGCGGTGAAATTATGATGTTTTCTAGGTGATGGTATGGACTTTTGAATGGAATATGAGGAAATTAGAATGAACGGGTGGATTGAAGATGATTGTGGAGAATGAGTGGGGATTTATAATGGTTAAAAAAAGATCTAGAATAATAAGATGGAGGTTAAAATGGATCAAATGGAGGTTTTGGGAAGCTTAGATTGACAAAACGGAGGCTTAGGATGATAAGATAATGGTTGGGAATGGTTAAATGATGGTTTAGAGGCTAAACAAATCTAAATGGGGAAATTTCGGGTGTTCAGGAGGGAAAATTTGCCTCTCTGCAGCAAAGATCAGGGGCGTTGATAGCTTTCTACGGTAAATCAGGGGCGCTTCCACCTTTCTACAGCAAACCAAGGGCGCTTCCACCTTTCTGCAATAGAATCAGGGGCGCTTCCGCCTTTCTGCAGCAAAATAGGGGGCACTTCTGCCTTTCTGCGGTAAGACAAAGCTTGGTTTTGATGGCAATGGCTATGGCAATGACGCAAAATGATAAAGTAGGGCCAAAGTATCAAAGATTTCACATATTTTTCACAAGAAAACACTTCAGGAAAGCATAATCCTATGATTAATGTTAAGGGTATGGCTAGGCAAGGTCTTAATCTAGGATGCACAAGGCTTTTAGGGAGTCCTTGATATACTCTCGGTACGTGAGGCACAACTGTGAACACCAGCCCATCACACGCATGAGTCGGGAACCCCAGCGAGATACTGAAAGGCTCAGACCAACTCTTCACGTCTATCTAGGTATCACTCTAGCTTCGACACTCCACCAATTATGACGTGACTGGATTGGGGTACAACTTTCATTCTCCCCCCTTTATATACCCTGTCGGTACGTGTGGTTGGAATCATCCCTTGGGGTGATGAAATCCCCAAGCAGGTCCCACTAAAAAGAAGACACTAACCGCTTCCAACTACTCCCCAAGCTCACACGAAGTACAAAGGGAAAGTGAAAACAACTTAATGCCCCCTTGGGTAACACAAGAATCAACAATCACAGCAAGCAATGAAGTTTACTCCCCCTAATTAGACTATGTTCCAAAATAACAAGGATAATTTTTTATTTTTTTGCAGATCTGATCAAATAGATGGCCCTGCAAAAAAATGTTAGCTGTATTTTTCTCCGTTCTTGGTCAATTACGCCCTAATATGCTACAAAACGTTAGCAAAAAACACCAATATTCTTTCCAAAACAATGTTAGAGGGTTACTACTTGAAAATAGCCAAAAATGAAGTTAAAATGACTGTTTTACCTTCCAAACTGTGTTGTTTTGGGGTGCTTCTACCTTTCTGCAGCAAAACAGGGGTGCTTCCACCTTTCTGTAGCAAAAACAGGGGCACTTCCACCTTTCTATAGCAAAATAGGGGCACTTCCGCCTTTTTGCAGAAAAATGGGGGCTCTTCTGCCTTTTTGTAGCAAGATTAGAGGGCGCTTCTACCTTTCTGCAGCAAGAGGTTAGAGGGCGCTTTCGCCTTTCTACAACAAGAGGTTAGAGGGCGCTTCCACCTTTCTTCAGCAAGAGGTTAGAAGAAAAGAGTCTTTCAAAATGAAATGGCGTGTACACCCCTCTACAGGAAACTTTATTAGATTTTTAAAAAGGAAAGTTGTACGCCCCACTACAAGAAAATGTTAGAAAAACCTTCTAAATATACTCCTAACTGCAGCAAACTGTTAGAAGAAAATGAAACTTTCAGATATAGGGCGCTTTCGCCTTTCTGTAGCATACAAGAGGGCACTTCTGCCTTTCTGCGGTAAAGCAGAGGGCACTTCTTCCTTTCTACGGTAAGGCAGAGGGCGCTTCTGCCTTTCTACAGTAAAATAGAGGGCGCTTCCACCTTTTTGCGACCTTTTCCTGCAAATATCTTAGCAAAAACGAAGGTAAAATGCAAGAACCTGTTTGTGGGTCCCACCGAGCATGCCAAAAATGTGTACCTTAGAATTTTACCCTACTATAATGTGCAAAATAACTCAAAATGTGAATGATAAAAGACTAAGGACACTTCAAGATTAGCCTAAAAAGTGATAAAATAAGAAGGAAAATAGATAAAACAAGATGTAAATGGTTATACCTTCCTTGTCTTTGAAGACTCCTTGGTTGGCCCTTGATTTAGATAGATTTGTGTGCTCCTTAGATGGCTTCTTGAGTGGCTAGATGCAAGATCAACTTATGCAAAATGATTAAAATGGATGGCTAGATGATAGTAAATGATTGAGAATGCAAATTGGCAGCATAAGGTTACTCAAATCCAAAAAGTCCTTCAAATGCCCTTGAGGAGGGGGTATTTATAGAAGAATTTGAATTCTCTAGAGAATTCAACGGTTGAGATTCATCCAACAAGGTCAAGATGAAGGGCTATGGTGAGTTGAGAACTCACAAGCCCTCACATTTTGACATGTGGATGGTGAAGTGGCTAAGAGGAGATGAGGTGTAAATGAGGTGGCCAAAAGGTACATGAGGTGGAGGAAGGACAAGTACCTTGCAAGTACATTGGGAGATGGGAAGAATCTTGGGTGAATAAAAGTGAATTAAAATTCACAATGATTGGAAGAATCTAGGTGGATAAGACAAAGGTTCCCAAAAGGTGGGAATTTGTCACATGTGACTTGATGTGACAAGTCAAAGGTTCTAGAAGATGCATGGGAAAAAGGGATTCTTGGAGGAATAAAAGGAATTAAAAATTCCTTGGGGATGGAGAGAGTTGACCAAGGCAGATTAAGATTAATTAATCGGTAATTAGAAGATAAATGAGGATTAGAAGCCAACTTGCAAAAGTTGGAGGATGTGATTATAATCAAGGATTAGGCATGTGCACATCCCTAATGAAGAAATTAGGAAATGGATTAGGATTAGATGAAAATGACATGTGAGGAATTAAATAAATGTAATATTTATTTAATTCATTTGATGAAAAGGGGATTAAAGAGGGTATAAATACCTTACAGATTTGGTAGAATTAAGGGTATTAATTAAATAATAGTAATATTATTTAATTAACTTAGATAAGAGGATGTTTAGACGAAAAGTGATAAATTTGGATAAATTAACTGTCCAAATTTGGATGTCTACAGATACAAACACAGGATCAAGCTATGATACAGATGTAGATGGGTGTTAGAAGGATCAATGGAATGTGATGGATGAATGATGCAAAAAAAACAATAGAGATCATGGTGGATGTAAAGTGCTTATTTACACGAGGTGCTTGTTTTCTAGGTTTTCACCAAGGTACTTGCCCAAAGTGCCACCGAAGTAGTCTTTACTAGAGGACGAGTTTTTTCTTTACTGTTTTCAATTATTTTTCTGATTTTTATATTTTTGATTTTTTTGATTTTTGGATTTATACCTTGCAAGCTTAGGCATAATTTTTTTTGAGATGGGAGCTATTGATAGGCTATTGTAGAGGCTCACCTTCAAGTGTAGATAGCTGATATACTCTTGACTTATAACTTGTGATGATGAAGGGTCCCAACCAATTGGGTTCAAATTTTCTCTTGTTGTCTAGATTTGGTACATTCTTCTAATTCTCTTTCAACACGATCTCTCCAACTTGAAAGGTACGATTCTTGATTTTCTTCTTATAGCTCCATTTGAGATGGTTCTGATAGACATGTAGGTGGTTTAGGGCATCCATGCACTGCTCATCTAGTAGTTCTAGCTTGTTCAATCGTGACACCTGATATTCTTCATCAATGATGAGATTTTGAAATGATATTCTTAAGAATTGGAGCTCCATTTCAATGGGAAGGATGGCTTATGATCCGTAGACTAGGGAGAATGGGGTTTCACTAGTAGGTGGGTAGATACTCATTCAGTAGGCCCATAAGGCAGGATTTAGCTATAGGTGATAGTCACAACCAGCTTCATTGACTATTTTCTTTTGGATTTTCAAGATGGTTTTATTGGTAGCCTCAGGTTGGTTGTTACCCTGGGGGTAATATGGGGTGGAGAAGTGATGTTGGATATTAATTTTTTGGCATAGCTCTTGAACGTCCTAGTTCTTGAAAGGTGTCCCATTATCTGAGATAAGGGCTTATGGAACACCATAGTAGCAAATGAGATAGTTCAGGATGAATTTGGATATCTTCTTCCTTATGGTGTAGGCTATTGGGATGGCCTCTACCCACTTTGTAAAGTACTTTGTTGCAGTGATAATGAAGTTGTTTCCATTGAATGAAGTGGGAGTGATTTTTCCAATGAGATCGAGCCCCTATTGTGAGAAGGGCCAAGATGTTATAATCGGTTGAATTCTTTGAGCTGGTACATGGATGAGCTCCCCATGTTGTTGACATTGCAAACACTTTCAGACATAGTTGTGGGCTTCTTTCTCCATCATCGGTCAGTAGTACCTAGTCCTTAGCAGTTTCTTAGCCAAGGTCATACCACTCGAATGTGATCCACAAATTCCATCGTATACCTTAGTTAAAAAATTCAAAGCTTCCTTAGGGATAAGGAATTGCAATAGGGTTCCTTCAATGCTCCCATAATATAGGGCGTCTCCTAAGATAATGAAGAGGGATGACTTCTTGACAAATTTTCTCTTAAGCTTTGGGGTGATATCAGCAGGGAGGACTCCTATTTTCAAGTAGGTGTAAATATCATGATACTAAGGGTCACTGGGACCAACAATTTCACACACGAATTTAGACTCTGGTGCCTTGAATGCTAGTATGAGAATCTACTCTACCAGGAATTCATGTTTATGGATATTATGTGGGATATCCAATAGTGATCCAATTGTTGCAATAGCATCAGTTGCTCTATTGTTTTACCTTGGTATGTTCTCAAACGTGATTTCAATGAAGAATCCTTTGGGGATTTCCACTAGTTTATTGTATGGATTCAATTTTTCATCATTCGTTTGGTATTCATCATTAACCTAGTTGATGATAAGCTACAAGTCTCCATAGACCTTAACTTCCATGATCTACCATTGTACTACTATTATGTGTCCTATGACAAGAGCCTCAAACTCTGCAATGTTGTTTGTGCAAGGAAAAAAAAGCTTATATGACTTTGGTATGCAATCTCCTTTTGGTGTTATGAAGAAGACCCCTACTCCTAAGCCATATTATGTGTAGGACCTGCCAAAATATACTTTCCAGTGATCTATTGTACTTAGGTTAAAGATTGACTCATTGGGAAATTCTGACACCAATGGGTTTTCTGAATATATCAATGCCTCTGCTAGCTAGTCTATAATTACTTGTCCTTTAATGGACTTTTGTTCTACATACTCAATGTTGTGTTATGTCAATATCATAATCCATTTAGCTTTCCATCTCGTGAGTGTTGGCTTGGAAAGTAGATACTTGAGAGGATCTATCTTCGCGATGATTTTTATCTAATGTGCCAACATATAGTGTCTGAACTTTTGTGTAGCGAGCACCACTGCTAGGAAAGAATTCTCAATGGATGTATTATTTAACTCATGTCCAGCCATGGTTCTACTAATTTAGTAAATAGCTCTCCCTTTCCCATTTTCATCATGTTGAGCTAAGAGAGTGCCAAGGGCTACTATTGTTGCCGATATAGAGGATCAATGACTTGTCCGACATTGGTGGCATAAGGATTGGTGGTGTGAGAAAGCACTTCTTGATTTGATTGAATGCTTGATAAAATTTCTTGTCCCATTTGTATGCTACCCCCTTGTGGAGTAGATGAGAATATGGGATAGCCTTATTTGTTAATTGTGCTATAAACCAACGAATGGATTGGAGTCTTCCCTACAGACCCCTCAACTGCTTCAATGTTCTTGGTGCTTCCATCTCAAGGATTGCTTTGAATTTGGTTGGGTCTATCTTGATTCCCCTCATAGATACAATATACCTGAGGAGATTGTCTGATTGCACCCCAGAGACACACTTCTTGGGATTGATCCTAACCTTGTATTCCTCTATCCTATCAAAGATGGAGCTCAGTGCTACTATGTGATCATGGTGCTTTCTTGATTTATCTAATACGTCATCCATAGTCTTCCATAGTTTTGTGAATCATGTCATGTAATATTATCATCATAGCTCTTTAGTAGGTAACTCCTACCCTTTTTAGCCCAAATAGCATCATGTTCTAGCAATAGGTTCCCCATGGGCAGGTGAAAGTTTTTTATTGTTGATCATCCTTAGCTATCATGATCTAATTGTACCTCAAGAACCCATCCATTAATGATCTCATTTCATGTCATGTTGTCATATCCACAATAATGTCTATATTTGGGAGAGGGAAATCATCCTTAGGGAATGCTTTATTTAGGTCCCTGAAGGGAGATACAGATGCGCCTAGTTGGCTTAGAGATAGGTACAAGGTTTGAAACCCATTTTGGATAATTAATTGGTCATATGAAGTTGATTTCAAGGAGCTTCTATAATTCAAGATTGACCAGTAATGCTATTTGTGGATGCATCTTTCTCAGTTTTTGTCTTATTGGTTTTTCCTCTAGATATATGGCTAGATGATGAACCACAACCTCTAGATCAAGACCAGGCATGTCAGCATAGGTCCATGCAAATTTTAACTTTCTTTTCCTTAGAAATGTAGCTATAAGTTCATGTTCCTTGGTCAAAAGTGATTTTGCATAGAAGGTGATATGTGGTGCTTCCTCGATTCCTAGGTTGACTGGATTACATTTATCTACCAAGACTGCTGAATTTTTTTGATGAATAGCACTAAGGGGAAGATTGAATCCCTCATCCTTTGGCACCTCATAGAGGTTTTCACCATTGTATACGTCCTTTTTTTACTATTTTTGAGTCAAAAAGTGCCACAATGTGGTTTTCACTTAAAGACCTAGATATTATTCTTAAATTTTCACTTTTGCGACTGAGGGATTCAATTGTTTCCCCATAGTAGGCATGTGTGTCCATCTCAATGTCAAACCCAACTTTATGATCTCAACATGGTAGAGTATCTCGTAGTCCCATGAATTCTGAGAGAGCCTCATCATTTTCAAACATGTCCAAGATTGGTGGTCCTCATTGATCATAATCGATGAGTTGGGGTATACAAGTTTTAGCTCATTGGTCTAGTTACTTGGTTCAAAAGATAGGGTACTAATCATGAAAATAGAGGAATCCTTGAAAAATGTGGGTAGGTCAGTGATGGGATCCTTGTCACACACATTGGTTATATCAAAGTTAAAGTTATCTAAAGGTAAACTTGTGGATATCGGTAACTGAAGAGGAGCTTTGACTTTTTTAATCGACGAACTGTTGACATTTATGCTTATCTTTGGGAGGGTGCATCCAAGGCTAATATTATTCATACACTTCTCAGCAATGATAGGTTCTACTAGGTTGTTATCATTTTTTCCAATATTTTCATTTTTGTTATAGCCCCATCCTTGCATTAAATGGAGTCCTTTGTTGTCATTATTCATGGGAAGATCCGGTATGAGCCTTTCATCTTGATATAATAAGCTTGATAAATCCCTTTCATCTACCACTTCCTGACTTAGGTCCCCCAACCTTGTGAATCTAGAGGGGTATACTTTGAAGGTTTGAACTAATGTGTCATTCAGTTGGGGTTTCCCATGAGATCGAGGAGATTGAGGTAAAACTCCTATTACAAAGGCACTTTGTTTCATTTTGTAATCCCCACACTCATTATCTTGGATAATGAATTTAATATTAAAGATGTTTAGAATGGAGGGTGTCTTTGTATTAGAAACGAAGGCTAAGGTAGATGGATCTATATATGGAGATGTGGGTCACTCATAATTCTTTGGGACTTGAGGGATCTTGTAGTACTTGGATTTCAGATTCTTGCAATAATAAAATGGTTCAGGATCTCCATGGACTGTGACCTCTTGTTTTTGATAGGGAAACTTGACACATTGATGGAAGGTGGATGTGACAGCTTGCATCCCATGGATCCATGGGCACCTCGGGAGGATATTGTAAGGTAGTTCAAGATCAAGGACTTGGCATGTAGTTTCCTTGATAGTTTGCCCTACTTGAATAGGGATTTGAATGGAGCCTTTAGACACTTGTTCTTGATCATCATATGTCTGATAGTAATACCCTTACCTTTCTTAATGACATCTTCAAAGAATCCCATATTCTTTATTAACTTGAGAGTATAGATATTCAAGGTTGCACCTCTATCCACCAAGACTGATTTGACTTTATTCTTATGGACTAGGACTTTAAGATGGAGCACACGGTTATGAGATGGTTGCATTGGGAATTCTTAATCAAAAAATGTTAAGAGATGTGGGGTGGTTATGTGTTTGACCATAGCTTGGAACTGATATGTGTCAAGATTCATGGCGATAGTGGATGAAGCCAATGCTTTTTCTAGGATTTCCCTATGTCCTGGTGAAATTTTCAGTAACTCCATGATGGAGATCTAGGCAGGGGTCTTTTTTAATTAATACAAAATATTATAAGCACTAGGTAATGACTTTGGATTGGTGGAAAATGCCTTTGGTGGTTGGGATTGTCTTGCAATGGTAATTTTTCCACCACATATGTTGACTCCATAGTCAGCTTTGGATCCTTTGATGTTAATAATGGTGGCCCACTCATCTAAGGATGCAACAACATGGTTGTAAACATGGTTCACATTATCATACTTTTCCTTACCATTATTGTTTCCCTTATTGTGATCTAGGATGGATTCGTGTATATTTTGAGATCTTGGTTTCATGTGGGTTGTTTAATGGATTTTTTTTTCCATCGATGAGGTCTTGGATCAAATTTTTAAATTGCATGAAACTAGCCATTGTGTGTCCCTTAATTTTGTGAAAATTGTAGAGATGTTTCTCATTATACCATAGTGATTTAACTTGAGTCTCTTGATAATAGTCATAAATAGGGATCTTGATAATTTTTTCCCGTACCAATTGTTGCAAGACAGACTCAATTGGTTCCCCAAGTGGCATGTATTTTTGTTTAAGGGGACACATGTTCCTTGGAGGTGGTCCCCCTTGATTATTCAGGTTATTAACTACTTAATTGTTGGTTTGTTGTGATGATGTGTTGGCTCGTGTGTTGTTTTGGTTGTTGACTGTGCAATTGTTGATATGATGTGTGTTTTTCCTTGGGGCACTAATAATAACTTTGGCATCAACCACACCATCATTAGTAATGTTTTTGTTCCTTGCCCATGTGTGAGGTTTTTTGTTGTAACTAGTTGATGGATGATTGTCTTGATAAATAGGTGTCCCCCCTTGTGCAATAAGGGCTCTTTCGATGTTGAGTGCCTTGGGGATCAACTGGTCATATGTGGTGATGCATTGCATTTTCAGATGGAAGGACAAGGTCCCTTCAAGATTGGAGATGATGGTACAGATTTTTTGTTCTTCTAGCATAGTCCACTTGCTCCTATTGGCCTTGGATCACCATCGTTGCAAGAAGGATGCAAATGTTTCTCCCTTGGGTTTTTTTAGAGAAAATAGTTCTTCCAAACTCACATCCATGCCTATGTCGAATGAATACGTCAGTATGAATAAGTCCACAATTTCTTGGAACTTTTTGATTTCAGAAGGCAAGAGAACCATTCCATTGTTGGTTCAGCCAAACTCCGAGGGAATAGTCGCATTAAATAAGATTCGTCATATGCAACTTCCATACAGTGGACATCAAATTCCCTGATGTGATCTTCAGGAATTCCAGTCCCATGATATTTGTCAAATTTAGGTATCTCGAACCCTTGTAGGAATGGAACCATTGCAATGCTTCTATCGAATGGATAAGGGCACAAATTCCCTTGTATTTTTGTTGTTTTTTTGGATTGTAGGTCTAGCACTTGTTGTGAGAGAAATTTGATTTGTGCAAACACATCATTTTGTAGATCGAATGGTGGGATGAATGTGTATTGGTGTGCTTTGATCACTTGAGTGATGGGTGGGGTGTTTTTCATGTCCGTGGGAGGTAGTTGCAAGTTTTGGTATGCTTGTAGTTGTTGTTGTGCCAACAATGCTTGTTATCGGTCTTGTTGCTATTGTGCCAACAAAGCTTGTTGTTAGGCTTGTTATTGGGATTCTTGTTGTTGTGCTTGGTATTGTTGTAAATCTTTTTGATAAGCATGTTGTTGTAACAAGGCTTGTGTGTGAGCTTGTTGTGCTTCGTATTGAGCTTGTGCCTAAGCTTGAGTTTGTTGAGAGACTTGTGTAGCTTGGGCAAGCTGGGTTGCTTGCACAACTTGTGTAGCTTGGGCAACTTCTGTGGCTTGCACAACTTGTGCAAATTGTTTTTGTTGTAATAAAGTGTGTGGTTCTGCTTGGGCAGCCTATTGTGCTTGTTGTGTGGCTTCTTGTGTCTGCACTTGTTGTGTGGCTTGTTGTGCAACTTGTGTAGTTTGTTGAGCTTGGAATTGTTGAAGAGCCTTTTCATAGGCTTGTTGGGTTGCTTCCAAGGTGATGCTCTATTGATTCATCATGTTTGGATTTGGTGATGGAGGTGGAGGATTCAAAATAGTGTGAGATGGGGCGATGGTATTTTCATGAGGTGGTTGTTGAGGTGTTTGAGTGATGACAATAGGTTGTATGATGGGTTGTGTGGTAGATGGTTTGGTTGATATGCTAGGTCCTTGGGAGACCACGTTCTGGGGTGTTATGGATGGGGTAATGATTGATTGTGTTGATTCGATTGATGCCACTTGTTGTTGCGATATCAATGACATGTTCATAGGATTTGGTATTTTGACTTGATTCATGATTGGTGGATTGTTTTGACTTGGTTGATTTTGGATTGGTATGTTAGGTAAAGGGGGTTTCCCTAAACCAATGATTGATGTGGATGTTGATGTTAGAGGAGGTAATGGCAAGAAGATTGGTGGTATGTTTCCTTGATAAAGTGATGATGAGGCATCAAAGATTCCCCCTTGTCCTTGTGATACCATGGGGAGAGAGACTTGTGCATCAAGAGAATATGCCAGTGATGTGGAAAAGGCAGATGAATTGTTGGTGTCATGGAAAATGAGTGGAATGTATGGATGTTTTGGGTCTTGAGGGATGATATTTGGTAGACGAAAGATTGTGTTTGCATCTAAGTCTTGGTTGTTTACAAAGGGATGTATTTGAAGAGCATGAAGCAATGAACTCCCCTTGGTGATTATGGGTTGACTTGGAGCATGAGATGATGTGGGTTGTCAGATGGATTGAATGATGTTTAGAATGGAAGGTGTGAATGATACCAACAACATATTCCCAAGAATATTTTCCACAATAGTGCTCACATCATAATCAGAATGTATTTTAGCCCATTCCTTTGCTAATGCTAATGTGTATTGTGAAGGATTGAGTCTCATCATTGTGTTGACAATCTTGTGGTTCTCACTGGGATTTTGGAGAAACTCCATCATCTCATCTTGGGACATTCCTTGATAATTTTTGTTGACATCCTTAACTTGACAACCAGGTATGTGCAGGATCATGATGGGCCAAAAAGTGGCAATATGATGGGTATGTGGCTGACGACTATTTTTTTTACTCAAAATTGATGAAACGAAAAGGGTTTTTAAAGGAGATTCTCAACTTTCCACCAATATAAATTATTCTTTACTTTGAATTTAATAAGTAATTATTATTCATTTTCTATTCAAATTATGACTAAAGTCTTGATTGAGAGGTTGATTGAAAAAAATCTATAGCTTGCAAATGGTATCACATTTTTTGAATCCAAAACATGCATCACATTCTATGCTTCACATAATATAGGATTAAAAAAATAAAAAATTAATTCCATGAAGTTTTGACCAAGTTAAGGTGGTTAGACATACAAATTTTTATATTTTTAAAAAAGTTGTAATAAAAAAATTATAATTAATTATTTACTTGGAAAAAAATTACAAAAAAATATGCATCACATTGGAGCATGAGTCCTCTACTTATATCTAAATTATTTTTAAAAAATATTATCATTTTATTGTGGTTAGGGTGAGATTGAATGACACCTACTTCTTATTTTTTCCCTAAAATTTATGTACCTTTGCATTGAAATTTCAAATTTTCACAAAATAGATTTTTTAAAAACCTTGTAGTTTAGAAACTACATTCAATTTTCTTCAAATTCTATTCTTACATATTTTTTAAATAATATAGATAACTTATTTAAATTTTTACGTCAAGTTGCCTAACTCTGATTTTTCTGAATTTTTTGCCACTTAAGGGTATGTTTTTTCCATGATGATCCTGCACATACCCAACCTCCCTCTTAAGTATTTTAAGGTGTTTGAGGAGGATTAAGTGGAAGTTTGATGGATATCCTAGGGTTGATTTTTTTTTTTGGTTTGACTCAAATCACTTAAAGTAGATTTGTCTTTGTTTGGTTACATTTTCTTCTTATGTTGAGATCTAGTTTGGACCATAAAATAAGGATCAACTTTCAGGAATATGGGAGGTAAACCTCTAACTCCTTAGGTTGGTCTAAACTTTAGGTACAAAAAATTAAATCTAGGATGTTAATGATCAAGTGGTGGTGATGAGATAAATGAAAGATGGATAACGTGAATGATTGAACTTTTAAGAAACCTTGGAGAAATGATAGACTTTAGGGCTTTTTAGATTTGTTGACTTTGGATTTGATATGGATTTTGGATAATGAACTTATAAACCCAAAGATGTTGAATGTTATCTTGTAATAAACTTGGACCCACAAGGTGATAATTTAACTAAGTGTATGAAGAAGGATTCATCTACATATACTTAGTAAAACAAGATTTTGATTTTGATTAGAAGGATTTTCCAAAAGTCTAAAATTATTTTTTCCAAGATTCTAAGAATTATTTGTGAGATGGATTTTGATTGATGTTTTGGGATGGATGAAACTATTTATTTTGATACTAAGTAGACCTAGAAAGACTTTTGTTTACAAGACCTAGGTATTGAAGAACATGCTATACTTCTAATGAACCTTTTTTTTTTCAACCCTAAGTGACATACTCAAAATGTTGGAAGAGAGTTGGATTTTGACAATAATAAAATGTGTACAATTTTGGGTTGTCCTTTGATGCATGTTTGTAAAAGTTATAGACCAATATTTCCCTAACTCAATAAACCATAGACTAACATTTCTTGAGATTTCTTGGACTAAGACATTTGTGATGATTGATGGACTTTGGTTTTGGGATTTTGATCTTACAGGAAATCATTTGAACAAACACATGTATGGGGTTCAATTTGTCTTTCATCTTTTCTTAATGGGTTCTTTTTACCACAAACACTTTCTTGCTTAGCTTTCAACTAAATGTCCATGTCTCAATTTATTTTCATCCCACAAGGTCCATTATGTGGAAATCAAGAGAATCAAGGAAATAGTTCCCTAATGTTGACTTTAGAGAGAGAAAATTGAGATATAGGTCCAAATAATTAGAAGTTTTCTAAGGATAGAATCCTTCGGGACAAGTAGTAATACTTGGAATTTTTCAAAGGTATTTTCTCTTTCTAAAGGCTTTGAAATTTGATGACCTTGTTGAATGTTTGTTTTCAAGATTTTGGATCCAAGCAATGTGTTTAATTGACTCAAATATTGCACAACCCTAGGATAGAAATGGCTATATTTGTTGAATTCCCACTTGGATTTCTCTAGCTGCGCTTATTTAGAGAGGATGATTAGAATCTTGACTACACTAGGTCCCCTCCATGGAACTCACTTCTATAGGTCAGCCAAGCTTCAAGTTCTCATGAATCTCCCATGAAAAAAAATTCATCTCTACTCAGAACTGCAAATATGTGGGACAACTTTAGAGGTTCAATCTCTTGACACAACAAATAGTAGGGTTTTTTGGATTTTATACATATTGGTTCATAATCAAGGTACACATTTAGATGGCCAAACGAGAAGCAATATCAACCCATACAGAGATTATAACCTTCTTGTCTGTAGGAGCACCTAGAATGATGATTTTCCTCAATATTCTAATTTATATACTGGTTGGGAGTAACTTGGCATTTAGCTCATTACCAGTTTGAGTCATTCCCTTGGGGTGAGTACTATTTCCACCAAGGTAGGCCCTCTAAAGGTAAACAACAATGAAGGAGTACATTTGTAGTTTGACCACCTAACACACTTAGGAGGGAACACACACAATGCATTTTCTTCACGCTTGCATGATTTGTTCAATTTTAAACCCAAACTTGAAGTGTGGAGGCAATCTTTAGACAATCTAATGTCACCAAAATGCTTTTAATTCTCAAGATTTCCATGAAGCACGAGAGAAGTGCATACACATTTGAATGAAACTAGTTTGTAAAGAATATTACAAAACAAAGAAAACATGAATTATTTTTAGTCCTCAAAGGTAGTAATGAATTCTTTTTAAGCACCATAAAAACCAAGTGTGAAGTTGTTTGTTCAGTTTCAACCCAAAATCAAAGTCTAATAAGTTTCTAAGTTCAATTTTAACCAAATTGAAGAGATCAAATAAATGGTTAATTTTAAACCCAAAATTGAAGTGAGTTGTCCTAAAGCAAAAAAAAAGTAGGACTGAAATCCCTAGGTTATTGCAATAAGCATTTAAAAATGCTTTCTTTTTTCAAGTTCAAATTCAAGGCTCAATTTTATTCAACTCCAATCTATTTGTGTTCTTTGATTCCAATACACAATTCCAATGCCACCAAGTCTTTATGCAAACCCTCCCTATCCCATAATGGAAGTGGTGCTCCTTTGATGTGGAAAGGATGCCCTTTCCCACCTCCTTGATAAGCTAAATGCTAATGAAAAGTCCTTGCAAATGTAATGAAATGCAAGATAAAATGTGTCTATAGTGAGAATGCTAAGATTGTGGATCCATATTATGAAAAGTATGCCTCTATTTATAGAAGCCAAAGGTTGAATAATGAGAGGATTTGATGAATGTGAGATAAATTGAGAGAAAATTAGAATGTGACGAGTGTCACAATTCTATTGGAGGAAGGCATAGCACATTTTGGGAAATGTGTGAGTGGAGGAGGATGGAAGAGAAGTAAATGTTGTTGGTTGAGAATTTGAAATTGGTGTAAGAGGAATAGAATGAGATTTGAGAGGATGTTAGAGGATTTTAAAGGTTTTAAGAGAAGTTATTATGAATGTAAGAGGATGTGATAGGTTTTTTAAAACCTTTGGAGGGAAATTGAATGAGGTGGTTGAGAGGAATATTCTTCAAAATATGCCTTTATGAGGATAATTAGAGTAGTTAGATAAATAGAAGAAATTCATTTTATGTGCAACTTGGTTAGCTTACCATAGTTTATTTAACTCTTGAGGAGTTAAAAGCTGGAGGATTTGATAATGATGATTAGAAAGATGATTTAGGATTAATTAATTGGAGTAAATTAGGAGATGCGACATTTGATTTGATTGATTTTTAATCAAATGAGAGGATTAAAAGAGGATTTGATTAAATTATTTTATTTAATTAAATTATTAGTTAGAAGAAGGATGAATTAATCAATAAATTTAATTATTTGATTAATAGCTGAATTTGTTTAATTTAATTAAATAATGCTAATTATTTAATTAATTGATCAATTTGAGATGATTTTAGAA
>VDFB02303396.1:0-18792 GCA_007258455.2 Sequoia sempervirens
TGCTTAGGTTGACTTTGTAAAAACTATATTGTTATTGAAATTTTTTCATCTATCAGCATCTAGTTGTTACTTATGCAATGTGAAGTAATGCTTTGAGTTTGAAAGATGTGCAATGCAATGTAATTAGCAATATGAATATAAACTACATAATATAGCCATTCTTTTTATGCTATTGTACATTGATATTTAACCATTGCTCACTTGATTAAATTTTCAAAGAGTTTAATCATGCACATGAGGAAGAAATTAAATTTTGATTATCAACTTCTATATATCAAATTATCCAATAATCAAGTGTATGTACATATACAAAAATGGCATCAGCGCCAACTCAAACAAAATTTTACATGTGGCATATGCCATCTCGGTATCTATTCAATATTTACATGCCAGAATGTCTATCTCATTCTAAACTACTGGTGGATCATCAAATGGAGCCTCTTTGAAGCACTCATTTCCTCTGAAGGTAGTTGCACAAGAAAATGTCAAACCACAATTGAGATTAGTTATACTATATAATTTAAAATTGAATAATTAACATCAAAATCAATATACATTAAATTATAATTGAACTCTAAAATTGTAATCTTGATTACCTGAAATATCCGTCTCTTCAAAGGGTCAAGAGTTCTAGAATATGCCCCTCTAAAAGAACCGACCAAACCATCTTTTTGTAATTTCAATCTATATGGGTAGACAAAACATAAAAGTGATCCAAGTTAGCATACAATTGTCAGTAATAGGAACATATAAATACCAAACACAAAATAAAATGAACAAATACTTCTTTAGGTTGATCTTTTTCTTTATCTCCTTTAGGTGTTTCGACACCTCCTCCTTGAGGTGCTTCAACACCTACTCCTTCAAGTGTTCTAATACGTACTGCTTCGGGCGTTGTGGCACTTGTCAACAAGGACATATAGCTCATAATTCCACCGCACATAAAAGTAACCAAATACATATAGAGCTACCAATCTATAGCCGATGTATGTATAATCAATATAAGATCTTAAAATTCTTAATTCAATCAAATTTGTATTCCAATTACCTTCCCACTTATCAACATTGCGCCCATAATCTGGACAAGCGCACCTAAGCACTAGGTATTTTACCTACAAGGAGAATAAGATAAACATATAGAAGTTATTATATAATTTCATTAATGACAATTTCCATTTGGCAAAAGAGAAGTATATAATAAAATGATATAAATGAGTACAGGTGCAAAAGAAAATATATATTGTGTACGTGTGGGGAGATAGATAGAATGGCCCTCAGGGGGTGCTTCTTATCAGATCACTTGTATAAAACTTCTTCCTCGGACATCAAACATTAAATAGACCATGTAAATAAATATTAGTACATTATACTATCTCTTATTAATATTCATTTTAAAAACAAATGCAAGTTATGAATTCACAACTTAAATTTTACCTATGTCACTATTCCAATGTCCCCCTCTCTAGCAAGAGAGGACTCTGTACGGTGTGCTCCACTCCCCTACATCTGATCTATAATGTCCACATCATGGAAGTCATAATCAGAAGTGTCCAAGGGATGCTCGGCAGGCTATACAAGAGGACCCAAGCATATCTAGCGGCACATGGAGCAAGTATGTGGTACACAAATATGTGGACCTGACGAGGATGATGCAGTAGCACTTGAGCCATCACCAACATCACTAGAATGTGGCTGAGCTACTACAAAAGCATGAAAAAGAAAAAGACCACTCAAAGAGTGAATAGCATGGATAGTCTGTGTGGCCACATCCTGCATAATATCTAGATGGTATACTGAAGGTGGCAGAGGAAGGGGAGGAGGGGGAACATATGGGTGGGGTATTACTCTAACTGCGCCTGGTCTATCCTGGGGCATACCTCTACCAATGCCCTGGAAGGGTTTAATGTCAAATTAATTGACATGATGCCCTAACAAAAACTTAGCATATAATTTTTTTATAAAGTAAAATGGTATATCACAATTGTTGTTCGATGGTTTCAAAAAAACCATACACCAATGATCCCAAAAGTTTTCTACAATGTCTCTATGAGTGCACCATTTTATAGAAAGTTTTATTTTATTAATATTAACCAGCAAACCAGTGCGGGGGTTAACAAATAAAGAGGCTATTTGGGCTTTGGTTATTGAGAGATCTTTCACATCATCATAGGACAATCCACATGCATAATATTAAATCATGTCTTCTCGCCATGAATGAAAGGCATTATGTTGCGAGGAGAGCATTTCTATGTTTTTAATTATTTCTTTCATTGTGTTTGACATCTCAAATAATCGAGGGACTCTCGTATAAACTTAAGAAATGCCCCTTAATTGTTGCAATTTTTCACAAATTAATTCTTCAATTGATGGCTGTGGAGGTGGTGGAGCATTTAGCATTTGTGCATTTTCATTGTCAGTAGCCATAATGCCTGATTAAAGTTAAAAACAAATTAATCTAATTAAAATTAGACAATATAAATGAAAATATTATAAAAATACCCTAGTTTTTTAAAAAAATCCAACAAAAACCCTAGTTTTTAACAAAATCTATAAAATTCTCTAGTTTTTAATCGAGTAAAAAACTAAAAACACTATTTTTAAATCAAGATCCATTTGAATGGTTGGGACAGTGGGGGTCAAAGTGCCGGGCGAACCGGTTTGGTAGAGATTGCGACCAGGGGCCTGGGAGAGATCTATAAAAAATTAACTAAAATTACACAAATCTAATTAAAAATTTGATTAGAGCAAAGAAAAACCAAGAATCTAACCTTTTGAAGATGGATTTGCACGAAATCGGATATTTGATTTGCGGAATGAAGTTTTCACTATGCGCCTGTGGTTAAACAAATGTGAAATGAGTTTTAATCAAGCCAAAATGAAATATATATGTGTGTCACAAATCGGATATCCAATTTGGATCGGATACCGATATGGAAATCTAGGTTTGGTCTTTGCTTCGGTAGTGTGTACTAACACCCAAGCCACATAAAGTCAACTCGGCATTTTCGCGTTTTTGAGTTGATGAAACACGTAATTTTTTCTCCATTGCCACTTTTTGGCATACCATGATCCTACACATACCCTTTCTTCACAAGAGAAAAATGTGTCTCTTACACCATCAAAGTAAGCCTATTACATTTTCAAATCTAAGGTTACATGTGAAATATGCCTATTAAAACACACATCAATTTTATCATCCTCACAACTCAAGACAACATAAATCCTAGGAGGTTGGCTCTCCCTTATGGCAACAAGTCAATCATCAAACCCTAGTTGGTTTATGTTTGAATGTGTGTTAGAGCAAAGCACCCAGGAAAATCAACTACAACATAAACCTTCACGAGATAGAGAGGAGCACTATGCTACTTCACCAAAGATAAAATAAAATATGAGATGATTAATTTACACAATGTACAGGCTTTTAAAGCCATGAGAAAAGTGTTGAATGGGAAAACTACCCACACAGGAAAAACCACCTAGGAGAAACTAATCAGAGTAATCTACCCTAAGTGAAAAACTTAATTACACTTGCACCCCTCCTTAAATGCAAACTTAGGGAGAATGAAGATGTAAAAATGCAATATGGGTCCTAGCTACAAAACCATGTTAGGTACCCATTTACAATGCAAAAAGAAATCTTTCACAACTAGAGAAAAGGAGAAAAACCCTGTAGGAAAAAAACCCCTCTCCAAAAGAGAGAAAAGAAAACAAAAAATGATGCATGGATGGAGGACTCAATCACACCCCCCAAGGACTACATAAATCATGTATATACAACAATCAATAGCCCCCCATAAGATGGAAAGAGAGAGACTATGTAGCCCCCCCACAATGTGTAATCACCTACAAAAATGGTAAGTGTCTGAAGACAAAACATGATCTAGTGTTGAAAACAACTTGTCTCCCTTTTGGAAGAAACAAAACCAAATACAAATGTAGGTATGCTTCCCATTCTGGATAGGAATCAACAAGTGAAATCCAAATGTAGGATGAAAATATCTCTGAAATCTTCTCATGTGTCGCCATGACCTTGGAAGATGATGCCACAAACGAATTAGGAACATTCCCAATCATAACATAAGGTGACAAATAAGGTACCACTAGAAACTGATGTTGAACAATATCTAGAGACTAAGATGGAGTAATAACAGTTGTACCACAACTATCATCAAATAGGAGGGATATACCCTCAAATGTGTCCTCCAAATCTAAAATGTGAGATTCTACGAATAATGATCCAATGTCCAAAAAATAAGAATCCCAATCAAGAAGACAATGAGATATTGGTTGTGATGAATCACTGGACATGCTCAATGAATCATCAACACAAAATGAATGGTCCTGTAGAACAGGAATGATAGGAGCCTCAATCAATCACTCTACACAATGAATCACTGAAGGTGAAGCTACATCAACTATCCCTGATGGAGAAGAAGGAGCATCTGAACAACCCTTGTCATCCTCATCTAAAGACTCAAAGTATTCCAAAACTTCAAACTCCTGCATAGTAGCATGATCATATGGTATCCTATTTGAAAAATAAAGAGGAACATGACAATTTGAAACAGGATCATCTGGAAACAGTTGAGTATCAAGATCTCCATGTATTTCTCAAATTTTAGTCCAAAGATCATGAGGACACTCAAAATAATCAATAGCATTCAAAGTGGCATCATCAATATGCATTGCAATAACTCCTAGGACATGATCCCTTTTGCAATTTCATGCAAATTTCTTACTATTAGTACCAGGAAGTGGAACTAGATTGTATAAATGTGGCAACAAATGAAGCCATTTGAGATGTTTTATGATACAATCTCTCCCTTGTTTATAGTTTCCCCATTTCAACATAATCATAACAGGATGCAATGAAAACCCCATAATCAACTATGACAAAGATCCAAAAATACAAAGACATTAACCTTCAACAATAATTAGAAACTCCTAAATAATGCAAATGAAGCCTTCTCAAAATACTTCAGGAAGCAATAATGCAAAAAGAAGGGTTGAGAATCAAGCAACTCCAAAGAGCACAGCAACTCCAATATTGAACTTCAATGGATTAAAAGCACCACCAGACAACAAAATATGAGAGAAATTCCTCAACCACTGTAAAGGTGACAAAAATATCTTTCCGTTGATATGTGGTTTGCAAAAATCAGCCTCCGTTTGTAAAAGATATGCAAAAATAAAAAAAGTAGCAAGCCCCTAGTTACTCCATGTGACCACCACGAGCATGGGGGCAAAAATTCATCCAAGGAAGTTTAACAAGTCACCATATGTCACCCACCACATGTCGAGACAACAACCATCATCAATAGGTTGAACCAAGCCTTCACAAGGCGTCACACGGATAAAGACCTTCAAAACATGATCTAGTGTTGAAAACAACTTGTCTCCCTTTTGGAAGAAACAAAACCAAATACAAATGTAGGTATGCTTCCCATTCTGGATAGGAATCAACAAGTGAAATCCAAATGTAGGATGAAAATATCTCTGAAATCTTCTCATGTGTCGCCATGACCTTGGAAGATGATGCCACAAACGAATCAGGAACATTCCCAATCATAACATAAGGTGACAAACAAGGTACCACTAGAAACTGATGTTGAACAATATCTAGAGACTGAGATGGAGTAATAACAGTTGTACCACAACTATCATCAAATAGGAGGGATATACCCTCAAATGTGTCCTCCAAATCTAAAATGTGAGATTCTACGAATAATGATCCAATGTCCAAAAAATAAGAATCCCAATCAAGAAGACAATGAGATATTGGTTGTGATGAATCACTTGACGTGCTCAATGAATCATCAACACAAAATGAATGGTCCTGTAGAATAGGAATGATAGGAGCCTCAATCAATCACTCTACACAATGAATCACTGAAGGTGAAGGTACATCAACTATCCCTGATGGAGAAGAAGGAGCATCTGAAGAACCCTTGTCATCCTCATCTAAAGACTCAAAGTATTCCAAAACTTCAAACTCCTGCATAGTAGCATGATCATATGGTATCCTATTTGAAAAATAAAGAGGAACAAGACAATCTGAAACAGGATCATCTGGGAACAGCTGAGTATCAAGATCTCCATGTATTTCTCAAATTTTAGTCCAAAGATCATGAGGACACTCAAAATAATCAATAGCATTCAAAGTGGCATCATCAATATGCATTGCAATAACTCCTAGGACATGATCCCTTTTGCAATTTCATGCAAATTTCTTACTATTAGTACCAGGAAGGGGAACTAGATTGTATAAATGTGGCAACAAATGAAGCCATCTGAGATGTTTTATGATACCATCTCTCCCTTGTTTATAGTTTCCCCTTTTCAACATAATCATAACAGGATGCAATGAAAACCCCATAATCAACTATGACAAAGCTCCAAAAATACAAAGACATTAACCTTCAACAATAATTAGAAACTCCTAAATAATGCAAATGAAGCCTTCCCAAAATACTTCAGGAAGCAATAATGCAAAAAGAAGGGTCGAGAATCAAGCAACTCCAAAGAGCACAACAACTCCAATATTGAACTTCAATGGATTAAAAGCACCACCAAACAACAAAATATGAGAGAAATACCTCAACCACTGTAAAGGTGACGAAAATATCTTTCCGTTGATATGTGGTTTGCAAAAATCGGCCTCCATTTGTAAAAGATCTGAAAAATAAAAAAGTAGCAAGCCCCTAGTTACTCCATGTGACCACCACGAAGAGCATGGGGGCGAAAATTTTGAACAAACCTCGCCAAACACCAAGCAATCTACAACAAATTCATCCAAGAAAGTTCAATAAGTCACCAACCACATGTCAAGAAAACAACCATCATCAATAGGTTGAATCAAACCTTCCCAAGGCGTCACACGGATAAAGACCTTCCACTGGTCACAAGAGCCTTTGCTCACATTATATTGATTTGCACCGAACTATATGAAGTCTAAGAAAATGAACACTCCAAATGTGGGACTAAAGATCCCAGTGAAATGCTCAGCAACCAAACACAAAAGGGCCCACTCCAATCGCTTTTAGGACAAAAGCCCTAAATATTTTATGCAAAACTTTACAAAATATAAAGTTTGAAAAAAAATTCGTTGTAGAGAAAAAACTCACCCTCTTCAACATAAAAATTAGACCTTTGATGGTGCCTCTCCTTGAAAAATTTATGCTCTTTCATCAATGGATTCAGGCTTCAAAAACAAGATGCCTTCTACCCATAAAAATTGCGCAGGTCTATGTTGAGCACCGAAGATTGATGCCACCACCAAATTCAACAGGTGCTCCATATTGCGGCCTATCAAATGACAACCCGTAGACAGAATTTAATTAGACCCCTCCGCCCTCCTTTCGTGCGGCCTACCAAGGCTCCAATCATTGTAGGGAGAAGTTAGTTCTCCTTCAACAAAGCAAAACGCCCCTTTTAAATGCTTGCAACAATGAGACAACAATGAACAATCAAGGAGTAATGGAACGGCTTCTACAAAAAAATGCACGCATTCAGTAAAGAAAAAATGTGCCTCCCACAGTCAAACACCAGAGTGTTGGGTCATTTTCCTTTTAATCATTGCTTCAACCTATTCGCATCTCACATAGAATTTCAACACAACATGGTGAAATTTTGCAAAATAGGCAAATTGAGCCACAAGAAGAAGATATATCGGCCTTCAAGAATTCAAAATGCAGCCTTCAAACAGTGATATCAATAAAAAAATACCTCCTAAATAGATTGCCAAAGACGCCTCTTGAACAACAATCAATCCACCCTACACAACAATAAATTTGGGCTTCAAACAATGGAAATATATCCTTATTTTTTATGTTGCACAAATTCACGCCTCCCAGTGAAAATCGTAGCGTCAGCCAAATCGGACCTCCAACAAATCGAGTCTTCCAATTTTCCAGCAACCAAAAGAAATGGCTCCACTTGAGGAAGAAAATTGCACCAGTGTATGAGGCACTTGCAACTACAAATCCACCAAACCAACAAATCTCGGCCTGAGCAACAAAAAAATGAATAATCGAAAATGAGACAATTTTGAAATTTAAAAAAATTCAAATGTCGAAAAAAGATCTCAAACAATCTCCAGTGAAAACTCTCAAGGAAGGAGTTGCAGATTGGGTGGCTCTGATACCATGTTAGAGCAAAGCACCCAAGAAAATCAACTGCAACATAAACCTTCACGAGATAGAGAGAAGCACTATGCTACTTCACCAAAGAGAAAATAAAATATGAGATGATTAATTTACACAATGTACAAGCTTTTGAAGCTGTGAGAAAAGTGTTGGGTGGGAAAACTACCCACACGGGAAAAACCACCTAGGAGAAACTAATGAGAGTAATCTACACTAAGTGAAAAACTTAATTACACTAACAATGTGGAATCAAGTGAAAGGGAGATAATCCTAGTTAATATAATTGGATCTAGGATCACTTTTCCTACTCAACACTTTGTTTGACTTTTGGGCTAATTTAGGGAATCCTCTTACTTTTTCCTATTTCTTGTTAGTTTCTTGGGATATTATTCATGTCTTTGTCCTTTAACAAATTTGGTTGGAGAGGAATCATTGGATCTTCCAAGGATATCTGATTCTTATTAGGTATGTTTGGCTTAATGTTTTAAACTTGTTAAAAGAAAATTTATAGTGAATTATTGTTTTGATCAAGTAATTATTCCCTCTAATATTTTGGTTTTGAAGAAGTTAGATTTGGGTTATCTAGTTGGACCAGTTCCTTCTTGTTCTTAGGTCAAATCTTCTCATAAGGTTAATAGGGTTTGTAAATGGTCTTCTCTCCCTTTGGGTGTTTGCAAAATATATATTCATGCTTCTTCTTGGGGTAATCCAAATGAAGCTGGGATTGGTGGCATTGAACATGATAGTAATGGTTTAGCTCATTTATTTTTTCTATTTTGCTATGGGATTTGAAACTAATAATTAGATGGAGGTCTATGTTATCCTTGTGACTTTGGAGAAAGCTTGTGAGTTGAGTTGTAAATAGGTTATTTGTGAGATAGATTTCATTATTTTAGTTTCTTTTTTAATCAAAGGAAATTTTCTCTTCTTGAAAGTTGACATCTTTTGTGGCACAAATTCTCCACCTTTCTCATAACTTTGATTCCATCTTCTTTGTTCATATTGCTCATTAATGAAATTTTGTTGCAGATTGTCTTGGCAAATGGTTTTCTAAGGCTAATCATAGATGAAATTTTTTAGATTGGGAATCCTTAACCCTTGATCCATCTTCATATAATCCTTGTTATTATTATTTTTAGTATTATCTAGTTTTTGAGTTTTCCATTTTCCCTCGATTCGTGATGGTGAAGATTCAACAAGAAACCTCCTTTAATTTTTTTTCTTTTGATTTTAATGGCAACTGTTATGTTTGAATATCTTTATATAATCTTTTCTAACTTCTTTATTAATATATTTTATCTTTATTTTTCTCATATATATATATATATATAACTAATTACAATTAATATCTATTTATGTACCAAAACAGATGCAATTAAGCACTATAACAATACGTAAGGTGATAGCAAAACAAAAAAAGGTAAATTTGTAGTATTCACTTTTACCCGTTCAAAGTACCCGATAGATAATTTGACATGCGTACAGCTCAGTCAAAATTTTCAAAAAAAATCTAAGCTTGGATCTTCCCTCTTCGTGTGTTGAGCAGGTTTTGAGGGGTACAATTTGTAAAAGCTTTGTAGCCCCAAGTTTTGAAGGAAGTACCTCGGATTCCCCTCTGATTAAAGTCAATGCACGCACAGTCATTACACATAAAGTAGTCTCAGAAACTATATACGATGTTTATTGGTGCACGAGTTACGTATAAAATAAATCAGGCCCCTTGTCTGAAACGCCACCGTGGGAAATGGAAAGTTTGGGCTGTAGCCAAATGAAAGATGGACGACCATATCCAACAATGGACTGGGTACGATATTTCACAGTCCATGCAACTGTAAATTCATTCTATTAGGTTTTAAATCAGATATATTATAGGGAGAGGGTTCAGTAGCTGTGCATCTTAATTTCGTGTTTTTAAAAATCTTTTTTAGAAATTTCAAATCACTCTCAATTTTTTGCAACGGCTTACTTGACAAGTCCCTTACTTATAACTAAGGTTACAGGGCCACATCATCAATTATGATGCCATATCAGCATGCATTTTGTTGAGGTGTCCAAAAAGACCCAAAAAAAAGTTAGATTAATTGTTGTACACTGAGTCATGTTTTATTAGTGTGCTGATATGGCATCACATGATTTGTTGCTTTTCATATCTAAAGAATACATTTCATTCACTTATGTGTACTTATCATCAACACTAACAATTTTAAAATCACAACTATTGGTGCAATATTGTTAAAAATATTAGACATTAAATCAACAAATGCTATAACTACTGGAACATGCTCAACTGCTGAATCTTTTTCCCTAGCACAAAAAAACTTAACGATCACTCACATAATTTTTGAGCAGCAAGAACTATTCTTGAACTTACATTATTCTTCATCTGTGGTGTACAAATCAATACAGAACACCAAATGACAACATTAGAATTTCTCTTTTGAAATATATAGAATACCAAAATAACAACAATGATTAAGAATAGGGCGACTGCTGCTTAGCCTTATATACAGAAGGTCAAGTTTAAACAGCATACTTTAAACTTTATTTAGATGACTCATCCAAAATCACACAACAATATTGAAACTGTATACAAGCTTCTATATTAAGACCCAAGTCTTCGGTAGTACTCAGTAGCAAACAGTGACATAGAAAGCTGCACTTGATTCTCACTCCAGAAGTCATTATCCTTCTTCAAAGCATTATCACTACGAGAAGAAGAAGCAGAGGAGGCATGTCTGAGGAAAGGATGCATCCACTTAACATAGAGACGCCTGAATCCTCCCAAAACATTTACCACCGATCTCAAACGTCCTATTGAAATGCACGAAGTAGGCCAATGTTTTGTGCAAACCAGTTCCCACAGACTATCTTCCATGGCCGCTTGGTGCCACCGTCGACTAACACAAGAGGCTACTGCAAGCGATACAGCATCTAAATGCTTGAAAATCTCATGCATTGCATCCATATTATCTACAATATCCGTATTAATCATCATCTTCACCCGTTTCAAATCTCAGAGTTTAAAATAATACCCAACGCGCTCATGTCTTCACCTCTGCAACGAAATTTCATAATTTATTGAATTGAAGAATAGACAAGTGACCCCACAATTCTGCATAAACCCTCCAAGACTGCAGAGGTGGAGCGGGAATAAATAAGATTGAAGACAGGTAAAATCTGGAGGAACAACAGCAGAAGCCCTGCAAGTGCAGGGTTGAAATTTCGGTTGTATTTTAATTAGCAAAGTCACGGGAGTTTAATTATGTAAAGGACAAATTTGTGAGCTCATAATTGCACAATGCCCAAGTCCAGCCGTGTCGCTCTATAATAAATTTCACAGACAAGAAAACCTTTGTCGTTAACCCTCGCTAGTCATTCACATGACTCTTTTGTCATCAATTATTTTATTTTCGTTCTTTTTAAAAGAATGGCGATAGCTTTCAGAATTCTATTCATAATGAAGAAATTTCACCGTACCCACCAATTTAATAGTTAATGGACTCGGTACATGAATACTGTTTCAGAATCTGAATTGGTACAAGAATATTTATGGTTCAATTAATGAATCAATGTATAGAAAGATTATAATGAAAAAGGACAGTTAATAGATTACTGGAATCAGCTGTTAAACAGTAATACAAGACAACAACTAGCTGAACCTTTACATGACAGTAGCAAAATTGTAGCCAATCTAAAGACTGCCGGAAGGACCAAAGAACATATAAAACACTCCACAGCTCAAGATTACAATCTGAATTTGAACAACCTTTGTAGTTGCTGGAACAAAACATCTCTTCTTTGTGATTTTGGAGGATTGAAATTTAATATTATCCAAATAGTTTCTGATCTTGGCATGTGTTTCTTGGAGACCCCCTATAGCTGAAAACAAAGAGACAATTTAAAACAAAACATCAGAGTAAAACTTAAGAACTTTGTCTTCTGATAAATGGACTGGTTTGAAAACATTGTCAACCATCTGTTTTTCCATATTATTAAGCAAAACAAATTGTCTAATAGAATCAGCCACAATATTATTATAGAAACCAATAACCAAAATAGCCTCTTTCTAACTCAAGCCATAATCAAATATGGCCAAAAAATACTTTAAAATAACATTCCATTATTTTTGCCATAGAACAACCTCAGAAAATATGTTTTAAACTTTCAATCTGCTGACAAATAGGGCATTTGATAGTTCGGGTCACCAAGTATTTTAACCTATCTCCAATTGGCAATTTATAATATAAGACTTTTCAACCTAAAATCTAGGCATTATCCTTAGCTTTAGACCTCCATATTTGTCGACTCAGTCTTCTCCATGTTTTTTTGTGGAACTTACATCTCCATTTCTGATTTGATCTTGGATTAAGTGACAAACCAAGGAGATTAAGATAGATCTTTTTTAAAGGAAAGCTAGAAAAGTGATATTTAGATAGCCATAGTCAGTCTCTTATGAAATTACACTGCAAAGGAGTGCAAAATTTCATAACAAGATCCATGCGCATCAATGATTTCACAAAATTAAGGAATCCTCTAAACTTTTTATTTAAACTAAAGACACACTAAACGATATCCCAAGAAGTCCACTTAAAGGAACTTGTAGTGTAGTAAAATGCATGCCCTTGCATTTTCACACTTGTTTGGGCCCGCCTTGCTTTATTTATCCCTATTTATGTCTTAATTGGTCCTATTTTGCATCCACAAGTCCTATAAATTATATCTTTTTTACAGCTAATCTAGGCATTCTCCAATGAATAAGTGATAATTTAATGATGTCATCAGAGTGTCCCTAATTTTTGGGTCGGGACTAAAACACCACATAGAGCATCTTTGTCCCTTAAAGGTCTTAGGACCTTGATTTTAAGAGTACCTGAATAGGTCCCTTTTTGGAGTTTGTGCCCCGAGATTTGGGCCTTAGGACTAAGATGCCACCTAGGGTGTCTTAGTCCTCCTTGGCTTATTTTTGAGATTTAATTTCAAATTCTAGCGAGATTTGGCCTCCTTTATTTAATGAATTCATATGTTGGCTTGGTGTTATGTAATTTCAGAATATTAAGCACAGATAAGTATAAATACAAGGTTCATTCACTTATTTTTCATAACAAGCAATTTAAGCAATCTAAGCATTCAAGCATTCTAGCATTCTAGAGCAATCCATCAAGCATTTTGAGCCATCATCAAGATTCAAACATCATTTCAAAGATATTCTTGCATCATGTGTGTTATTGTGCTAACATTTGTGATGTAGGGTTTTGATTCAAGCAAGCAATTCAGGCAAGATCTATCAAGTTTTCCTTCGATTCAAGATCCATATCCATTGCAGCCATTTCACACAAGTTTTTAGACTTTACAATAAGGGATTGGTGAGTTGTAGCATTGCATGTTCTTCATTCATCATTTCCTTCATTATTCTATTTCATTTCAAGGTTTAATTACCAAAAAGGGGTTTGACCAAGGCAAACCCCCATTCACTAACAATCTAACAAGTTTTTCTCCTCTTGCATATTTGTGATTGCAGATCTAGGTTAAAGACTTGAGGATCATTTGGAGTGCAAAGTTGCATTTACAAAGTTGTCATCTTCACAAAAAAATCACTTACAAGCCAAATTTGAAGGTATCAAAACCTGATATCAGAGAAGAAGAAAGTGCAAACATCAAGCCTCATGACCACATTCAGAGATTTCATAATTTCCAAATGGAACTAAGACAATAGTAAAGGCGTCTTAGTCCTCATGATGTCAATTTTTAGAAATTCTTCTAGATTCGGTTCTGACATCCGAAAATTCTACATCTGCCCCAAAAAATAGCAACGGGGCTAAGACAACAATAAAGGTGTCTTTTCCCTCCTTGACATATTTTGGCAACTTCTTTGCATTTCCAGAATCCTCACAACATCTCCATACTTCCCAGGTACATACCTCCTTACTCCTTGTTACATATTTTCATTATTTGCACCTTTCATTTAGCTTGCATTGTTAGGTTTTGTGAGTTTAATGTTCATTTGTCTTTTCCAAGCATTTTCTTAGTGGTGAACCCCTAAAAGTTGAAAAATATCCCTCCTAGTTCCTCCTAGTTGAGAATTGACTCACCTTGTGAGGTTGATAGTCAAACCAATTAGGGCTCTTAGGACATTATTGAATGATCGTAGGGGAGAAGAGTGCTATAGTGCACCCTCTTTTCCCATACATTTCATTTTGGTGAACCCGAGTCTTTTAGGCATTCATTTTCTAATTTGGAGTTTATTCAAGTTCTAGATCTAGATTGCATTCATTCTTGTATTGCATATTGCATTTAGTGAAATTGCATCTCTAAGGGTTTTTCATATTTTGTGAAATTTTATTTAGGGTTTCTCATATTTGCATTAGTGAAAGTGAATATATGTTGCATTTTTGCTTTCTTACATCATTTTATTTCATTCAAAAACTGAAAAGTGCATTGTTTATAATCTTAATTGCATTTAGAAACATTCTTATTACATTCAAAATTGAAAAAAATTGCATTAACTATGCATTCAATTGCTTGTTCCTAGTTGCTTTTCCTTGCATTCATTTGCACATTTTCTTGTTTCTAAACATCAGCATCCTGAATAGGCAATCTGTAAACACTGTAGACAATCTAGAATTTTCTTTTTTGTGAGAAAAACCTCTACTATGATTAAAACACCATTCTTGGCGTCTTAGTCCCTCTCAAGGTTTTTGTCTTAGAATCCTTTATCTATTGTTTGTTGTATGTTTCAATCCCTAGAACTTCAGAATTTCACCAATAGGACTAAAACACCCTTACTGGCATCTTAGTCCCTGTTGAGTTTGACTTTCCAATTTTCAGGCTCTGAAATTGCTTTTCTATGCTTTTGTTGGTTGCTTTCAATTCTTTGTTTCGGTTTGAAAAATTGTTTTTATTTCAGTTTCTTTCATTTTAAGCATAATTGCAAGCATAGGATATTGTGTTCATTGCATTTTCCTTGGTTTATCCCTTGTATGAGTTGTATTACTTGGTGTCCTACTACTAATACTATGGTTAGACGAGGTGCGAGAGTCATGGCATCCCGTGATAAAACACTCGTAGTGGATCTTAGGTTATCAAGCTCTCTTACTTCTGGTGTTGGTATTAGTTCACTAGGTATGGACCATACCTTTGATACCTCTTTTGCTATGTCTACTTTACCTACAAGTGCTATGCCAAGTGTTCAAACAATGGTTGACCATATCCCTCAAGAGAACATAATGAAGATACATGAAGATCTAGCCCATTTACAAGATAGTGTGTACTAAAAACATTTCCAACACTGTTATACCTTCCATAGATAGTATTCACCGCATGATGGAAAGTGATGAAGGACTAGAAGTTGTGTGTAACATAGCTCACATATTTGGAAAACACCTTCCTTCCACCACCAATGGTTCTCAAGCTTCAAACAATGTGCAAAACCGAGGAAATCAAACTCCTCCCTCTTCAACCATAACATCCATCCCAACCTATACCAATCCTCCAGTGACCACAACAATGCAACCAAATAGCAATATCCTTCCTACCTTGAATATTTCCACTGGTAATCCTTATACTTATGTGGCATCTAATCTTATATCTCCTCTTGTAAGCAATCAATTCACTGGTCCTTCCAACACATACACACCACCACCATACTCATCTCCATGGCAAACCACAAGAAATGATCCTATCATTAACCACCTTTTACAAAGCCTTTCATCCATTCAACGTCAAGTTTCCACCATAAATCAAAATCAAAATGGTCCACCTTCATACTATGTCAAAATTAACCCACTATCCTTGGAGATATTGAGAACTCCAGTGCCATAGGGTATAGAGATCCCTAGATTTGAGAAATATGGAGGAAAGGGGGATCCTACTAATCATGTTAATACCTTTACTACTTTGTGTAGTGACTTTATCCTTGAAGACAAACTTTTGGCTAAACATTTTCCTTGATCTTTGAAAGACCTTACGTTGTCCACTAGTTTTTCGTGTGACCGAACAACTCAATTCGTTCATTCAATGAACTTGTTGAGGCCTTTATTAACCATTTCCAAGTGCATATGGTTCCTGAAATGATATTAGCTAATTTGATGAGATGTAAGCAAATTGAGGGTGAAAAATTCACTGACTTTATTTCATTCTACCAATCGCTTTATTCCCAAATTAGTGTGAAGATTCTTGATTCCCACCTTCAAAAGATGTTCACAGAAAATCTCCAAAGTAAGATAAGGGATAAGCTTACCATGATGAAATTCCCTTCCTTCATGCACTTGTGCACTGCCCTTCGAGATTATCATAATTTTGTTGGTAGTAGTGAACCAAAAAACACCTCTACATGTCCTAAAAAGTACGAAGCTCCAAACCAAAACACCTACCAACCTTTTAGAAGACAAAATAAAAGTTTCCTTCAACTAAATTCTACCTCTCAAACTACCCAAGTAGTTGATATAAAGAAAAGTAATCCTTATATCTTTGGGGATTCACAAAGACAATTTACACCCTTACCTGACACACTTCGCAACATTATTACCCAACTATTAAAAAAATATATGCTTACCCTACCTCCCTTTCAACCCCTTGACCCTAGAAAGCCATTACCCCCAAGCTTTAGACACAATTCCTATTGTGCTTATCACCAACAAAAAGGACATGATACAGAACTTTGCAAATGTCTTAAACATCATGTGCAAGACCTCATTGATTCTAATCATATCCAAATTGGAGGTGTAAATGACAAAAGTAATAAGTTTGTAGCTCCTCCCAACCAAAACTTGCAAATATTTACCAATCCCATGCCCAACCATAATATTTAATTTGTTAAGGCTAGTGAAACTAAGCCCGACATAATGAATGTTGACACGGATGATGAGAATATGAACAATAACAAAGAAAATCCTATAGATAATGATAAACAGAGTCCTATGGATACTAATGACCAAAGTCCTATTAGTACAATGATAAGAGTGATTGGCATCGAGCCTCATATACAACAAACCATAATGCCAAATGAAATTACTTTCTCTTCAGAAGAAACAATCAAACATGCACCTAATGGTCCTCTTTACATAGCTGGAAAAATCAATAATAGGCCCACTCCCGGGATTTTAATTGATCCCGTCTATGGAGAGAATGTGATCACAAAAGAACTCTTATGCATGTGCATGAACTTACTCGAGATAGATATGATAAATCGAAAGCCATGTGGATTAAAATGCATGATGGTTTTGCTCATGCTACAATGGGCTCAATCACACTCCCTTTACAAGTAGGACTGAAGAAATTAAATGTATCATTCTCTATCATATCCAATTCAGACCAATTTCATGTGAAATTGGGCTACAATTGGCTTAACTCCATGAAGGAAGTCCCATCCGTTGTCCATAAGTGCTTAAAGTTTCCAGTCAGAAATGAAATATTTATTGTAAACCATAGTGCCTTTAGACCCCCATCTTCCCATGGAAACTTTTCCTTAGATTATTTTTGGCTTGAGCCTATGGAACCTATCAAACCCTGTGAAGACTTCCTTTTCCTTTCCTACCAAAAGTTCAAAGAAAAATGCATAGCTAGATTATCCCTTGATAACTTTCCTCCACCCATGATTGAACCTCCACCCCTTGAAGAAAACAATAGCCAACCTAAAGCTCTTCCAATAAACCAAGACCCATCCATGCAAAATCCCTTGCCTATTTCCTATAAAAGACCTAGAGAAAACTAAACAACCCCTAGTCCACCTCCTAAGCAAATTTATAAATCCAAAGAGAAAGTGGTTGAACAACCTTCCATGGTTTCTTCCATTCTTCCTTCACAAGAAGAAAAGGAACCTATGGTTTCAAAAAACCCACTCCTACACAAATGCAACTTGAAAACCGTAATAAAAGGAATAGAAATGCTAGAGAGCATAGTTGTAGATGTCGTGTTATTGATTGAAAGATGAACGACGAGAACAACATTGAAAATCAAAAATTGAACTTGAGAAAAGCAATAAGCAATGACCCTCCTCTCTTACCAAAACAAATAGAGGTTATGTCTCTAACACAACAAGGACCAAAACCTTCTATGGATATTAACATTCATCCTCCTGTTGTGGTTAACTTGGATGATGATGAGGAAACTACTGAAATTTATGAGCAAGTGCATAATGAGTTGAATTTTCTATTTTCCTCTTCCATGAGCTTAAACTATAAAAACCGTGATGGTCCTCCTAAACCGAGTGATGCACCCCGTGTTGAACTTGGTGATTCTCCTAGTACAACACTTGATATTGTCCCTCTTGCTAGTGATCTGCATTCTGCATATACTAAACAAGATTGGGATGTGGATGACCTGCTCGATGATTGACTCGCATGTGCTTAGTAGTCTTTTGTCTTTTCTTTTTTCTTTTTTTTTTGCATTCCTTGTTGCTTCCTTTTCGCATTTTTGATTGCATGTGTGTAATGTGATCCCATGTGATGTTCAGTTTGATGTTTCCTCTCTCTATGTGCATTCCTCTATTTGTACCTTCATTCTTCTATATGTCGTATACTTTTTCCTTTTCATTAATCTTTTACTTTTTCCTTTTCCTTTTTATTTTTGTCTTTTGTTTTCCTTTTGGGGATGACACAAGGCGTTGAGATGCCCTATGTCTCTTCCATGTTGACCCAAAAAAAATTCCTTA